>ML803643.1:195984-213504 GCA_009831015.1 Picea engelmannii
ATGGACCTTATCACATGAAAGTGATATTTCACAAATATAATATACGATTCTATATAAAAGATGATACGATATAAAAGACTAGAACTAAAACAATGTTACAAAACCATAAGCATATTTACACATGTGATCATTCACAAATATCATATATGATACAATATAAAATACTAGAACTAAATAGTGTTACAAAACCATAAACATATTTACAAAATATATCAATGTGCATATATTATAATTCCCACTAAATGCATACAATGTGGTGAGGTACATAATAGTATATGGACTAAAGAGATAACTACATTATTTAGATAAAGGGTGAATGTAGTATATTAGTAAATTTGAATAATGAAGAAGTGAGGGAGATGAAAAATGAGTTGTAGTTTTCCAATAGAAAATTTGTTCAATTATATTAGTAAATATAATTTTTTACATCTTTTTGAACATAATTATATTCAAGAAAAAGATACATAATTGTCCATAACATTATATGAAAGATTGAAAAGGTATACTTCCGGATATAAATCCTTACATGTCCATAACCCTGCAGTCGGGCAAGTTATGTGGCATATAAAATTATTCATGTACTTTACCATCTGTCTTGAGACATTTCAAACAAAAAAACAAACCGATAGGAGATTCATAACTAGAAACCTTTATCAAAAAAGAAGACAAAGAACTGAAGCTAGTAAATATTGATATATTCCTTGGAACCTTCAGTTACATTTTC
This sequence comes from Picea engelmannii, assembly GCA_009831015.1. Lineage (NCBI taxonomy): Eukaryota > Viridiplantae > Streptophyta > Pinopsida > Pinales > Pinaceae > Picea > Picea engelmannii. The sequence continues at coordinate 196,709 of ML803643.1, forward strand.
CCATTTGTAAAATGTAATTACTCCTTCAAGTTCTTGTAAAGCTTTCTTGGAAAGTAGATCTGCCTCATTATATTCGCGGTAAATGTGCTCAAAATTGATTTCATGAAATTGGTTTCTTAAAGTCTTGATTCTGTGCTTCCAACCTTCGATGGTGCAAGCCCACAGTCTACCTCTTTTGTTTAGCCAATCTATTACAACTTTTGAATCTCCCAGAATTTGGAGTTTGTTAAGAGACAAATGTTTTGCCAACAATAATGTTGTCCAAACTCCTAAAAGCCCTGCCTTTGTATTATTGCCTTCCCCACAGTTGAAAAACCACCTATAAACTGATAAATCAGATGTTTTTAAGACCCCTCCCGCCCCACAACATTTGTCATTTGAATGTCCTGCCCCATCAAAACAAGCTACAATAGCATCATAGTGTTGTGTAATCAAGCAAGATCGAATTGGGAACAGTTTTTGGGAGGCCATGGGTCTTTTCAGTGAGCAAAGAGTCTTAGTGACGACCGATAGAATTGATGGAATTTTTCCTTCGAAAATGGTTGATATCCTTTCTAACCAAATATACCAACATATAAGTGCAACTAAAAAGGAGGGGACTGTCATGTCCGTTGTCCAGTTTGAGAGACATTTTGTCGGAGAATTCCCTTTCCATACTTTTTTGATCTTTTGATCAGTTTGAATTTTATCCCAAATTGCTTTTGAAAAAGAGCAATGAATGAAGATATGTGTTGTTTCTTTAGAATTCTTCTTGCATAACTGACATCGACCTAGGCCTACCCATCCTCTTTGTTGTAGATTAACCCAAGTCAAAATTTTATTCTCCGCTGCCAACCATATAAATAGCTTTATTTTTAGATGGATATCCCATTTCCAAATTCTTTTTCTCCATCCATCTACGATTGACAAGCTCTGAGTGGATAATAGAGCCAAATATGCATTTTTTACTGTGAGATAACCTGAGGAGTCTCCACCAGTCCACATCAAATTATCTTCCTTATCTTGGGTAGAAGCTCACGAACCAATAAGAGCAATACGAAAGCGATCCCATTCTGCTGCCAGCTCACCTGTAATGTACAACTCAAAGCTACTGACCCAATATGTCGTCTGGGAGGCTTGTTCTTGTTGTCTCCAGGCTTGGGCCAATACTGTAATATTTTTCTGTCTAAGTATAGCAATAAGTGTTTGTGAGAGAACGGATTTATCTCCCATCCCCATAATTTTGTCTCTACCAAGAACAACATGATGACTCGACCGTGGATTCCAACTCAACCAGTTTGTAATCAAGTGGACAGACTTTAATAGATTGTTCCATATTTTAGAGGCCGCTGGCTGGTGGAAAGAATCTTATCTGAACCAATTTTTGATCGTTGTAAATGGGAGATATTTATCTTTTATTACCTTTTTCCATATTCCATATTCCATCCCTCATTAAAACGCGCCAGAGAGTATTGGCGACCAAGGCTTTACTGAAGGAGAAAATATTTCGAAAACCCAACCACCACTTTGTTTTGGTTTTGTGAGAGTCTCCCACTGGAAAATATGATAATGGTGTGTCTCACTATTCCCATTCCAGAGAAAATTATACATGATTTTCCTTAACTTGTTCAAAACAAAGAAGGGTATGGCTGCCAGCGACAACAAGTATAGCGGTTGACTTTCCATGACTTATTTACATAAAATATATCTTCCACCCAATGATAACCACCTATAGCACCAGTGCCCTATCCTTTTTTCCACCTTTGCCAACAACCAACTCCAGTCTTCTACTTTATGTAACCCAATCTTTAAAAAATAACCAAGGTATTTAAATCCCAAAGAGAGATCCGAGAAATTAAAAGGGAGTAATTGCTTGAAAAGAATTAAATCCGCCTCCGATAGGCCTTCAAATAGAAATGTTGATTTTGTTGAATTTACCTTTAACCTAGAAGCATTACAAAACAGTTTAATGTGATTATCAATCTCCACCCACTCCTGTAGAGATGTGTTAGTCATAATTAATACATCATCAACAAAAAATAAGTGAAGGATTTTATTAAGTTTGGAAACTTTTATGCCCGACAACTTCCCATCCCGTTTACTTTCTTTTAATAAAAGACTCAGACCCTCCATAACTAGAATAAACAAGAAGGGGGACAAAGGACACCCTTGTCATAAACCTCTTCAACTTCTGAAAAAATCAGTAGCCTCCCCAATAAGTAAAACAACAAAAGACGTCGACTCCACACAACTCATAATCCAGTTTGTCAAAGGATTGCCAAAACCCACTTGAATTAAAATCATCCTTAAAAAGTGTCAATTTATGTAGTCATATGCTTTCTGTAGGTCCAGCTTCAAGATGAGAGACTTTAAGTTTTTCTTTTTTATGCTATGTAGGCATTCACGTGTTGTTCCAATAGCGTCTTGGATCTGACAACCTTTCAGAAAGCCCAGCTGCTCAACCGAAATAGACCTGGAGATAATCGGTTTAATCCAATTTGCAATAATTTTGGATATAACTTTATATACGAGATTACATAAGGAAATAGGCCTGAAGTCCCCAAAGGTAATATGCTTATTTACTTTTGGAATCAAGGCTAAAAAAGTAGAATTAAGGCTTCCTGCAATGTAACCCCTTGATCTTGATTCCTCAACCATTCCTAAAAGATCCTCTCTGACCAGATCAAAGAAGTGAATGAAAAACTCAACCGCCCAGCCATCGGGACCTGGGATTTTATCTTTTTTAAATAGGGATAATACCTCTTTCAGTTCATCCAAATTAACATGACCATGAAGTACTCTTGCTTCCTCCTCATTTACCAAGTAGGAGAAAAGGATCGCTACCCTGACCTGATCAAATAGATGTGGATGGTCCCGAGACTTAAAGAAAATTTTAAAATATTTCGTTGCCTCCTCTTTTAAAGCCTCCTGTCCATTGTGTAAAGTCCCTGTATCATCTATAATCTCCCATATATGTCTTTTGTTTCTCCTGTGACTAGCAAACTAGTGGAAAAACTTCGTGTTTTGATCGCCACTATGGATCCAAATAGCCCGACTCCATTGTCTCCAAATGAATTGTAGTTTATTGGACTTCACTCTATCAGGTAGAATAAACCACTCAAATTACAATCCGAGTTACCACCAAAATAGTTTATTTTTAATTTCATAATTTTTTAAACTTTTCCTTATTTAATGGAAATATAAGTGGTAATTGGATGATAAAGTTGCACTTTTTATTTACAACCATTAAAAAAAAAAAGTTTATAAACAACCATAATAACATCAATCTAACACACAAAAAAAAAACATTCTTTAATAATTGTCTCTTTAATTAAGTTTTTAATTGTATTTCTATTTTCTTCTTTCATACTTACTAAAGTGTAGCTTTAGTTTAATCTTTATTTATATTTTCAAATACATGTTTGGTTATAAATTTAGTTTATTTTTAATTACATCCTTTAAAAAATAACATAAAATAATATAATAAAATGATTCCCAATTAACCTATTCCATACCTATTATGAAGCCACGAGTATTCAATGTCCATTATTCAAACCCACAAACATATCATTTAACATCTAACAAATCTAAACCAGAGTAATTTCCAAATGCACAAAAATGAAAATATTGAATTTTGCTTCTTATTCTCTATATGGATCCACACCCAAAACAACCAACTTTCACAATTGGAAAAGTCACAATTTTCAAGATGCCTTTTCTATTTACTTAATACTAGATGTGATGCAAAATTGGTGTTCCCACATTAAAAGAGAGTTGAGGATTTTTTTGGAGAAAAATATTATTTTATTGTTCCACTCTTGAGTTACACATTAAGATCATTAACTTGTTTTTCTTTGTAAGAAAATCTGCTAATGGTTTGAATCCCAACTTACAAACAGTAATGATAAGGAAATTTCAAATGAAAATTAAAAATTTATTTAATGATAATAGAAATGTTAGCAATGTTTTTAATGTTAATAAAAACTATTATTTAAAATTAAAGATTTATTTAATGATAAATAAAAATGTTAACAATGTCTCTAACGTTAGTGAAAATTATTATTATTTTTTGAGAAATCAAATTATTTTCATATTTTTGAATTCACAAAATTATTATTAAATTTTGAAGGTACACAATAGTGAAAATTCATTTTAGGTAGTCTTCAAAATTGAAATTATTTTTATATTTCTACATTCAAGAATGGAAGGTACACCATAGTGAAAATTCGTTTTTGAAAGTCTTCACCATTGAGATATATCTGAGATATTTTAGTACAAAGTAAAAATCATTTATATATTTTAGTACAAAGTATAAATCATTCTTGATATTCTCAACCAAACACCAATGTAGGGCGGGAACCCAATAAAAAACGGTTTATCATGTTTAATAATATTTGCACTTTTTAAAATATGTACTTTTTCTGTGTATTAAAAGTCAAATCCCTCATTTCCACCGAATGTCACCCTTTGCTAGATAGTTAAACATCTTTACCACATAGAGGTACTTTTTAGAACATGGATCCCATTGTGACAACCAGAGAGGTTTCTAATGCTGTCTTCCTGGTAGTGTCATGTCATTTTCTCTCTCTTTTCATTGAGTTTTGCATTGAGTTTTGAATAATGTTATTTATATTTTATTTATATGGGATAATTTTTAATTTTATTTTTAAAAATAATAAAATAATTTTATAAATGTTGAAATGTAATATTTCAATTTAATTGAAATGGACCAAAACTCAGTGTTATTAATTGTAAAAGAAAATCTCAATTTTAATTGAGATTAATTTTAATTTAGATGTAAACATTTGAATGGACATATTAATATAGTTACAAACCTAAATTATAAGTTTTGGAGGACCATAGAGCCATAACACCCTTTCTTTCTAAACTATGTTAGGGTAAAATCTGTACTATTGAAGCTCCTAAATGAATAACAAGACAAGTATGATTGGCACTTTCAAGTGATCAAATGACTTGGATAAGAAACATGATTGTATTTAATTTATGATCAAATGACTTGGATAAGTAACATGATTGTATTTATATAAATTAGAAGATTAATATAAATGAAAAATAATAGAATTAAAATAGAGAAGTTTAGTGAATCTAAATAATAATGCATGCTAACTGTATTAAATATAATAAAGAGAGTATTGAATATGATAAAATATATATTTCATATGCATATTATTTCTTATCGTTCTAAAAATAATCACTAACTTTTGTATTTTCTCTTTTTGCTAACCTGTTGAAAAAGGTTCACAATAACTAATTATAAGTTTGGAGGTGATATACTAGATTTATAGAGGGAACTAATTCTTGATTTAAATCAGATGAATATGTTTCACTAAGTCTTTTTGTCTCGGCTAAAAAGGTTTCATGGACAATTAAAATCTTCAAGGAGGAAGCTTGGTATCCATATCTTCTACGGTAGCCCCCAAAGGAGGAGTGAATTCCACAATTGACACTAGCAAATGTTGATCCCTTTCTGATCATCATTTTTCAAAAAAAATTCCAAGTAGGATGAGCATGAGCACGAGGACAAGTAGGTTGTAGATGCCCTAGTATATGACATATCCGACAATGAAATGTTGTGTTCTCATAATCTAAGACATAAGTATGTTGATTTTTTTTTTTCATTTGAGAGGCAGTTTGTCCATAAGATACTTACTAATAACTATCTCCACATAAATGTGAGCATATGTACAAAATCCCACCATAGCTCTCTCTAGATTGGATTTGATGTAAGTGCCCAAAGAGTTACCAATAGCCTCAAAAACTAGTAAATGTCATAAATGTAATGGAAAATTAGGAAGACAAACATAAACTGACATTCTATTGATTGTCAAAGAGTTAGGATCAAAATTTGAGAACCAAAGAGTTATAAAAAGCTCCATGTTTCCCCAAAATTAGGGGCCCTCCTAAAAAATTGTCTAATAGTCAACATGATCAAAGCACTGGACAATAAAAAAAATCCTTTGGAACAAAGAAAGGTCTCACATTTCTTTGTCCAAGACGAATGAATCCACTAATATAAAGGCGAAGTAGGAAGCCAATTCCAAATAAATTGACATACAACTACATCTTTTTCGTATAAGGAATATAGATGATTGATCTATGGCATTGTAATCTCCATCATCGACACCTCCCCATCATGCATCAGAATATAAGCACTAGAAATAGGTGAAGGGTTCAAAGTATTAGGGGTGATAGAATTGTTTTTTACTACATCCTTGTATCCACTATGAAAATGACCTTTTTCGAATGACTTAGAAAACTAGGATGGAAACTGACATTTTTGACATGAAATCCAACATGAATCATTTAGGATTGACAGAGTCATAGATATAAGATGTTAACATTGCTTAATCCAATTATAATAGGTAAGGATGTTGAATCTATCATGCATTAAAAACAACAATTCCATCCAATCCAAAATTCCAATTTTAACAAAGAATGTCTAACCAAATTGAGTGAACAAACTAATGAAAAAATCAAAATCATTAAACATATGGTATTATATTCATAGAGAAAGACTAATTGTATATTTTTGAAATTGTTATAATATATTATAAATAAAAGTAATGGAATTTGCAAGGGTTAAATTTCACGGGTATTTATTAGTTTTTGGCTTATTTAACCGTCATATACCAAAAACTTTAAAATCTACACGTAAATGATGACATTTACTTACCAAACCACACCAAATTGGTGTATGAGACCCCATTATTTATAAGATAAGGGATGACTATGATATCTGAGATACAAATTTTAAGCAAATTGAATTGCAGAAAATAACAATGTGACACTCTTATTCTCAGAGCCTTGAGATGAGACTATGAGATATGCATAGACTATGCCCAAAATGGGTCTTTGGGCATGCTAGCGATTTGACTGGTAAAGTCTACAAAGGTATACATACCCTACCCCCCTCTGGATTTGAACTTGTGACCTCTTAGGAGGAAACACATGTTCTTAACCATTAAGTCCACTCAGAGTGTATTTATGTTATTGACATTGCTAATAACAACAATGTTTTTTTTTATTAATTTTCGTTGCTATTGGGTTTTAGAGCTTCTTCATGGTTTGGATGTGCTCTCTAGGCATCTCCCCAATCTTATATTCACAATTTTTTTTTAAAAGGAAACACGTCAAATTTATAAGCTAAATGGAATAAATGTTATGAAAGTAGTATTTCTTATTATACCTGACGATAGGCATGGTATATAGTGTTGAGTTAGTCTTGACTTTTTATTAGTTCATGGTTGACCATAAAATATATACCTCTTTATCCAAAGTTTTAAAAAATAATGATTAATTTTAAATTTTAAATCTCATTTATCTGATATCTTATTGGCCAAAAACTTTGAAGTCTTATTGTTGTCTTCACTTCCCCTAATGTTATTGTCAAAAGTTGGGGGCCCATCTTGCAGAATTAGTATTAATTTTTTTTTTTACTCCTATCAAACTTGGCCGCATGCCAATGCCATGCGTACTTGTTAAATTTTATACGGATATTAATAGCTAAAACATCGTTTATCTATGTGATATTATTAAATTTTATACGGATGTTGATAGCTACACTTTGAATGGATGCACATGGCGGGCGGTGTTTCTATTTTTTTTTGAAGACGAGTTGGTGGAAGAAGCCATACACCTCGTTGAAATTCTGATATGGAATTTTTTTTTTAAACTTACACGTAACGATTTATCTAGTAGTCAATCAAAGACATTATACAAGATTTGAACCCTACTTGGAAGGTACAAACTCCACTTTACACCAGTGGATTATCTCGGGGGGCGCTATTAGCGCGAGATTCATCCAGTATCCAACGCTATCGTGTCTTTGGTGGAGTAGGCTTCAAACCACTGGATCCAAGCTTTTGGCCAGGTGGCAATTCTTTGTAAAGTTTTTTGGGTGGAAAGACTTAAAGCTGAGTACAGGTAGACCACCTTAGGGAATATTAATTAAATGTTTATTATTATTATTATTAAAAATTACCAATTAATTTTGATTTGGGAGGAATATTTGAAATATGAAATAAGATGAAACTTTTACATTTGTTGATAGTACTTAATGAGGTTTGTTGGTTATCTGTCTTAGTTATAATAAGTTTCATATTGTTTAAAAATAATAATAARAAAAACAATAAAATGATATTATAAAATTGTTAATATAAAATTTAAATCACTTACATATTCAAGTTAGTTTATAGATTGTAATATGTACAAATAGTACTTAATGATGGTTGTTGGTTGTTTGTCTTATTATTAATTAACCACTGAGTTATGATAAGTTTTCCATTATTTAAATAAAATAATAATAAAAAACAATAAAAAAATATTATAAAATTGTTAATATAAAATGTAAATCACTTACATATTCAAGTTAGTTTATAATAATAATAATAATCTATTTTTAAGGTCAAGGTCAAGCGAGACACCAAATTAGTGTATGAGACCTCCTCCTCTCAGCAATAGTAATTAATATGTGCAAATAATAATTAATAATACTTGTTAGTTATATGTCTTATTATACCTGCCGATAGGCATGGTATATAGTGTTGTGTTAGGGTTGACTTTCTATTAATTCATGGTTGACTATAAAATATACACCTCTTTATCTAAAGTTTTAAAAAATAATGATTAATTTTAAATTTTAAATCTCATTTATCTGATATCTTATTGACCAAAAACTTTGAAGTCTTATTGTCACTTCCCCCAATGTTATTGTAATAAATATTTCTGTCATCTAGTCATTTCATGTCTACTCCTTCTCTCCTTATCTCCTTAAACAATACTTTCATTATTATATTCCGCAGGTATATGCTACCTAGTAGTCTTGTTTATATAAAATTGTTTTTCATCTTAATTGGATTTTCAATTTCTTTATTTTCTATTAAAATAGTTTAAAATAATTTGTATATATAATTTTTTAAAAATATTATTTAATATTTTTTTATGTTTATTTTTAATTAAAATTAATTTTAGCTCAATATATAACTTACATTGACACAAGTGTGTGTAACACTATTCACAAAATTAGAAAAGCCCGAAAAAGAGTCATGCACAAATTTGTAGTCATCATGGGCGAAGATTTCGGTGGGCAAACGTTTAGTGAGAACTATTGATTTAGGATTTGTTTTACCAAAATAATATAATATATTAAAAAAGCGACTTCACGGCACATTTGCACGGACTCACGGGGAATCGAGAAAATTGTCTGACATTACGTGGTTATTCGCGTTGAAATTTGACGGTAAAATATTTGTTGCGAGACGTTTTGTCCGTTAAATATTGGAGATATTTATAATACTTGGTAAAAAATATAGGAGTATTAAAATCATTAATTTTTTTATTATCTAAATATAGTGTTAAAATCATTAATTTTTTGAATTGAAATGTTTTGAAATTGCAAACCTCGATAATCACCCACTTTCATAAATAAATAAATCGATGCAAAAATTTCCCTTTTGGTCTCTAATTTCGAGACAACAGGGATATTTTAAGGCGGGTGTGCTTTTTACTTTTATTAAAATTCACAATTATAAATAATTGGCAGGATATTTTTAGGCGGGTGTGTTTTTCTTTTATTAGAACTCGCAATTATTTATGGCGAGCAAAGGAGGCAACCGGGAAGGTGTAGATGACTTGCTGTAGTTGTTTTGAGGGAACAGTGGACTATAATTGTATTTTATTGTGTGCTGAAACCCTCCCGATTCAATGGGAGTTGATGTTGTGGTGTGGTGTTGAGAGAAAGAATCCATCTGTTTGAGGGTATTTTTGTTTATTTACTATCCAATAATTTGGCACTGTTGCAGAAGAAGGTAGAAATATGGAGTTAAGGAAAGGAATGAGGGTTGAAGTGTGCTGCAGCGAGGATGGATATGGCGGGGCTTGGTTTGAGGGAGTTATCCTCACTGTTACCAAATATGGCTGGCGTTGCAAGATACGATATGATAAGTTTGTGACGGATGATGGAAATCCATTAGAGGAGGAGGCGTGGCTGCACAGTGAAGTGAGACCCATCCCACCCTACATTCAGTTGCCTCTCCAGTGCTCAGTTGGGGACGCAGTGGAAGCTTATGACACCGACTGCTGGTGGCGCGGCTTCATTGTCAAACTGCTCACAGGCGCAGAAGAGGAGCTTTGGGTGGTCTACTTCCCTGATACTTGCACTCTCAAGGCATATCCCCATTCAGACTTACGCCCAGCTCAAGAATGGCTCCGAGGAAACTGGATCTTGGCGCCTCAGGTTTTGCTCTTAACATATAACACTGACACCCATAGAACTGTGCTTTTTCTGGATGTAATAATTCATAGAAGGATTTTTGTGATCTGGTGTTGATTTTAGAAACAATTTGAATAACTATATTAAAGTAGGGTTTCTGTTGTACTGTGATTAGGGTTTCTATTGTACTATGATTAGGGTTTCTGTTGTACTGTGATTGAGTAATGAATATTAAACCCTGTGCAGGAAAGAAACACAGCCATAGAGCGAGTAATCCAGTATTTTGCTCTGGAGAACTCGGAAGAAACTCATCTGACATCAGGCGGAGAAGGCGATGGAAAGAAAAGGAGACGGGCTGTTAAGTCCAAAGCAGCTTCTCTTGGCAGAAGAGCTTCTGGTAAAAGGAAGAAGTTGAAGACAACTGTTAACACTACAGTGTCTGGTTGAGAAAGCATTCGAATACCGAAAAAAAAAGCTAAACTGGGCCCTGTGCTTTCAACCCTAAATCCTATCTCAAGAGTCAGGAGGCAGTCAAGAGACGCAAGACTCAAGTTGATATGTAGAATGAACAGTATAATCAAAGCGCGTATAGTTTAGCTGGACTGCAAAACACAAATGAGACTTAATTCAAAATTTTGGACCAGACAGATTTTAAAGTCGATGTTTTGATAGATGGTTAGATTACTGTGCCCTTTTATTTTATATAGGATTTCAACAGTAAATATGATAGGGTCGATTTCAGGTGGTCTCTCTGGAGTGCTGTAAGGCTCACTGGAAGGATAGGATCATAGAAATTTTCAAGCTTTTCTAAAAGCTCACCTTCACAGATGTGTACTGAGATGAAAACACACATGTGTACTGAGATGAAAACAAAGAGGTGGATAGTCTATCAAAACAGGTGTTCCAAAAGTTTCCTGGAAAATTGTCTACTGTCTTTGTGAAGAGGATCATGAAGGTCCTCATTTATTTTTAGATCTTTTCTAGAAGTATAGATCTTTTCTAGAAGTATTGGTGCAGATGCATGGAACATCAGTACAATGCTTTTTTTCTGGGAGTCTAGGTGGCAGCTTTATTCAGGTTTTAGTATTTTGGTTCTGTTTTGAACAGTGCTCTTCTGGATTAAAGCTCTTGTTGGGTTTTTTTAGTCATGTTTCTAGCTGTGGGGATATGCCTTGATTGCATGTTTTGGCATTCAATGCTGTTTATCTTGTATAAGAACAGTTTATATTTATATTAAATATAAAGCCAAATTGTTTGTCGAAAAAAAAAGATTGAACTTTCTATATTGTAAAGTGAATAGATTGAACTTTTTATATTGTAAATCAAGTCATTTTTCACTGAATTTGACTTTAAATGTTCTGAAACACTAAATTTTTTGGATGGATAACATTTTTGAACACATTTTGTTTCCTTTTTAAACAGATTTTTGTATTACCTAGAAATGAAACCTTGTCTTTCCATTAAAAGGGCTCTTATTCCTAGTAGGATTTCAAAAAAGGGCTCTTATTCCTAGTAGGATTTCAAAAACTCCATCTGATATTCTTAATTTTATTTTAACCATTCCAAAAATATTTCACTAACCTTTACTTCAGAATACAATAAGCTATGTTTTATAAGCCTACGTGCTGTTTATACCATATGTGAGCTAAGTTACCAATAAGCTATGCTAATCAATACAATAATCTTATCAACAAACAGGAACGTGTGTGTATAATTTTATAACTGAGAGGAACGTTTTATATCTATATTTAAACATATCAACGCAGTGGGAACTCAAAACTCTCCCTTTTTTCTCATTTTTTGGAACAATAATGGAACAAAGTTATTTTTCAGTAATTATTATTTAAATTGAAACTATAATTTTATATTATAAATATATTTAACCTCCTCAAAAACCTAAAAACTTTGTTTTCATTTTTTGGAACAACAATAATGATGGAACAAAGTTATTTTTCAACAATTATTATTTAAATTGAAATCACAATTTTATATTATTATAAATAGATTCAACTTCCTCAAAAACCCAAAAACAAAATTATTTTTCAACAATTATTATTTAAATTAAAATCACAACTTTATACTACTATAAATAGATTCAACTTCCTTAAAAACCCAAAAACTTTTAACAAATAGATTTAACCTCCTCAAAAATCCAAAGACTTTCAACAAAACTTGAAAAAAATAAAATAATCCAAAGACTTTCAACAAAACTTGAAAAAAATAAAATATACAGTAGTAAAAATCTTGAAACATTTAAACGGTCATAAATAAATAATGCCCTGACATTCTCTGAGCACATGTAACCCATAAAAGCTATTTAACACAAAGTTCAAGAAATTACAATGCGCACAAATACCCTTTATATTTAAAAGCACACGTATCCTAATAAAAGCGATTTAACAGTGACTCACAATCGATACATAAATCTTAGAGAGGAGATAAGTCTCTCAGAACGAAGAGATAAATCTGCCACGAGAGTGAGTAAATCTGAATCTACCTTGCTAAATCACAAAAGTTGTTACTAAAGGACAGTGCAAAGAAACGTATTTAACAAAAAACTTAATTGTAATATATCAAAATTTAAACGTGGGCCCACATCTCATTAATTGTAATATATCAAAATTTAAACGTGGGCCCACATCTCATTAATTGTAATATATCAAAATTTAAACGTGGGCCCACATCTCATAAATATCTATGAACTGTAAGAAATCAGATCTCATAAACATACATGTATAGTACGAAATCACATCTCATAAATATCTCTGTATACTTCATAAATTTAATAATATGTTATATTTATATTAATTGAGATTAACAAATATTTAATATATGTAAGATTTAATTAGCAGTGTATAATAAAACATAAATTCACTTAGTTTAAAAGCTTTTTTAAGTTTTATTACTTATTCCATTGTTTTTAAAAGTGTTTATTTGATTTTATTACCATCTTTTAATACAAGACTTACTTTTTAAAGTGGGAAATCAATATTCACTAGGATAGTGATCAAAATTGAATCCTTTCTAGATCCATTCAAAGAGTTTAAACCCTTCTTAAAAGTGTAATTCAAAAAACACCCTTCAAAAAAATGTAAATTTTTTAAATAACTTGTCATTTATGAAGGACAACAAATATTATAAATTTTGAAAAGAAAAGTCTTATTTTTAACAATCAATCAATCTCACTTTCAACTCGTGGATGTGATTGAGCATTATACCTTTCATATTATACGAGGACGGATGTGAATCATGAGAAAGAGTCATGATTCAACACCCATTACTTGCCTTTGACATCTAAATACTAAAATAATCTCTATTGTTGGCTCTAATTTATTCCTTGATATGGTGTACCTTTCCAAAACATAAAATACATTACAAAGCTAATGCCTATATAATCCTATCATTGTATTTTGAATGTCACCTAATATAAACTTCCAAGAGAAGCTTTATGAATCTCCACTTGAATTCATGTGTTATGTGCATTTTTTTTTTATCATTGTTGATATGATAATTGGCATGGCATTTAATGCCTATACTCAATGTGTTCAAATCTTGCACTTGCCATAGTGCCATTTCCTTTGTTATCTTTGCCTTCTCTCCTGGCTTTGCAAAAAACCAAAACAATTAGTCATGGGTTATGGGTGCAAATCGCAATGGCATTGAAAAATTACTAGCAAGATTCACTACAAATGTGTGGTTAAATGACAATTTTGAAGAGAACAATAGACATCAACCAAACCCATGGAAATGAGGTCATCTCCCTTTCTTCGTGATCACTTATTCCATCTCTCTAACATGTTGATAAATGCAACATGGTTATAGCATTGGTATCTATTATTTTATTATTATTTGGGAACATGTGTTGTCCTCCCTACCTCTTAATATGTTGGTCATGACATCCATCTTATTGCAATGGATACTTAAGGGAAAAAACACATAATTAATACTTCAATGTAAATCTCTCAACAATTCATTGATCTTGTATAGGTTTTTTTAAGCTCATTATAAAGATAATGCATAGTTATTTTTGTTTCACACAAAATTATGCTAACAATTTTGTTTGAGATAAAAAACTCCATTAAGATCAACGATAAATTGTATGTTCTTGATCAAGTTTATGTATGAGCCTACACAAAATAGACCTTGTCAACATCACAAAACCTAAAATTGGAATTACAACAATGAGAATTGTGATTTTGTTTATTCAATTTTCTACATCATCAATTGCCTACTCCTTTGATCATTCCCCTTTCCCCAATTTTATGTATATTTATCTATAACACTTCTTGTTTAAAGAAACACTGACATCAGTGTGACATAATTTAAGTGCCAAATATTTGAGAATGCTCCTTAGATATCTTTTCCCGTGCCTCATCACAAGCCCAAGAACAATGAGATGTATCATTTACAACCTTAATGCTTGGAACAATGTTTTTTATCCTTGGGTGGGATTCTTAAGTAAGATATGGAGAAGGTACTATAATTCATGTTATCATTAGTTCTATGTAATAGGGATTATGTTCTAACATCCACTTTGTCACACATTTTTTGCATGGTTTGATAAATAGAGCAAGCAATCAATGTCGTCAATAAGAGCCACATGCTTGGTGGTCTTGATGAGAAATTTCCTTTATCTTTGAGTTTGTATTGACCTTAGTAATCTCCAAATTATAGACCTCTTAGGATACATAATAAGCAATGGGTGCAATCATGCTAGATTTGCTTGTTCCTAGAGCCATATAAAGCAAGTGGGCTCTCTTCATGGCTTTTATAACGTTTTGATAGAATTGCTCCCTTTCAACAAAGACCTCCAGGTCTAGGACAATTTATTATTTTCTAATGACATCTACAACAAACATGACTCCCATGGTCAAGCATGATTATCATATGCTTTATATATGAATTGAATTTGTAATGCTCACTCATCATATAGATACACACAATAAATCCTCTCTTATATGAGTGCCATAGAAATGTTTAATTCTAACATTATGTCTAAAGCTTTACATTGTCATCCTTAACATTTTGAAACTCCTCCAAAGTTCAAACAAGTATGGCATGGTGTTTATGATTTTTATTTTTTATTTATAATATAAATATAACCCATAAGAAGGTTATATTTAAAATAACAAAGTATGATTATTATTTTCTATTGAAACTACAACTTATCTATTTGGCAGTTTGTTAATTTTTAACATTGTAAAAAAACGGAAGGGAAACATTTTATTTAAATAATTTTTATTTTGAAATGTGTATTTAGTTTACTTTTGTCAATCAAAGTATAACTACTTTTTCAACTTTTCCTCATGGAAGGGTTAAATGAAAATATACCATTCAACTTGAAATGAAGAGTAACCTTTCAAATTCGATCTTTGCAGCATGAATGGCCATGCATATGCCCCATCCCGATACCACCATTCTGCACCTACACCTCGCATATTGAATACCCTACCCATGACTCACTATGGTAGAGGACTAACTCACCTTAAACAACATTCCATTGTGTGTCTGTGTAACATTTTTCTAGCAAACACTTTCTAACATTCAAACTATGGATGGTATGGAATCTGCTTAACGCATCTATACATGCCAATTACGCATGCCCACTGCCCGAAGAACCTAGGATCTATGGCATGCCAATTACACATGCCCACCACCCCGAGAACCCATGGATCCACGACATGCAAATTACACATGCCCATCACCCAGTAGAACCCATGGATCCATGAGATGATCCTGATGAATGAATGTTATTTACCCCATACAATCTTAATGGATGCCATCTAAGCTGAGTTTAAATTTTGAATTTCCTTAAGGTGCCACGGATGTAGATTTTAATTTGTCCCCTCGCTCTGTGTGATTTTGATTTGAATGGAATTGGAAGGAGAGAGATAAAATCCCACCATATGTGAAGGAGGAGGAGTCATGATGGCGCGATGGCATAAGACTTTGTTGCTGCCATTCTCATTCTCAAACATAGAAGGGACCAAACAAAGTAGAACGATTCACATGTGGCTACTCTGTGCTTTTGTCCTCATTCTCTTCACATATGTTCTTCTATAAATTTTTGTGAACTACATACAAAATATTGGATTTCTTCGTAGTGGGATTGGCATTCCTATGGCTTGCAAATGCCAAGGATTCACTATGCAATTTTTTAAGCATAATGAATGGGAAGCTATGTAGAGAGACATGTGCGAGTTGTGTGGGACAAGAAAATGATACTTGGACCAAGATCAACATTAGGTTGAGAATCTACGGTGACAGAGGAAATGGATAGGAGAGGCTGCTCTTGACCCCATGAGAGGTCATCTCATTGAGAAGATCGATGATCACAACAACCTCTACAAAGGTTTTTCCCTTCAATTTGCCAACAATGTGGAAGACAAAATGCACATCTTTTCGTGGCTTCTTCCTGTTGATATTATGGTAGCTGCGGGAGGTATTTACCTCCACGTGTAAACCTGACGAGAATAGGATATTCTGGGAAGCAATAAGAAACCCTAATGAGTTGGCTAATAACCCTAGAATACTTGTCGGCTCAAGAAGATAACTTGTATTAGGTTATTAGCCTCCAAGAGAAGAA
>ML803643.1:275590-295714 GCA_009831015.1 Picea engelmannii
TACAACCCCCTATATTCTCCGGCTACAACCGAAAGGTGGATACAACCACCTAATTCTCAGGCTCCAACCTGAAAGAATATCCAACTCCTTGATTCTTCGACACCAACCGGAAGGAGGCTACAATCCCCTTTCCTTGCCCCATCGAACCGCCCTGAAATATAAATTCCAAATATAGACAACCTATCACTGAATCAAACACTGCCACTGTCAACCTATACCAACAACTTGTAACAACCTATACCAATCAACTTTCACCAAACAACCCGTAACAACTTGTAAAAAATTGTACCAACATAAGTGCATCAACTATGCACAACACAACCTGTCTCATCGATCTCATCAACCAATCAGATCTATTCACCAAGATCATTCACTGAGAGAACTCTCAACCATATGCACAATATCACCAAGATGTGTATCAACCAAGAATACTTACAAACATCAACAAGATGTATCACAATCAACATGTGCTTCTAAAAGTATACCAAGTTATATATGCCACATCATCCATAAACCATATGCCAACAATACTACTAGAAAGTGCCTCTAACAATGTACCAAATATGTACCAATCACGCATCAACTATAGATCAAACTATAACTCATTAATATGTACCAACATCACCATACCATACACCTCACGTATGTGCCACTCATCAACTATATGTCCCAACATGTATCTCAATGATATACCAAAGACATATACCAATATAACCATCAAAATTTCTCTAGAAATACATCACACTATCCATAACCAAATACCATAAACCCTCACATCAAATCATGTGCCAAAACCTCACTGCTATGTAGCCTCAAGTGTGTATCAATCATATATCAAGACCACTAACAAAATCCTCTCACGATGTACCATAAGATATACCAATACGTCTCAGACATGCACCAACAATATACTTCAATACATTTTCCTCAAAACCATTCTACAACAAGCCCTAAACTTCCAATAGGGCATCCAACATATTTACAAGGAAAACCCTCAACCTAATTCATAGATTCAACACTAAACATATGAAAACCATACCTTTTTATTCTTGTAGCTGTGGATCTATTATGGATATGTTTATGTAGCTGTGACTCTGTTTCCACGATTTTGTTGCCACAGTTTCGATGCCGCGATTCTGCTGCCGCAATTATGTTTCCACGATTTTGTTGCCGCGATTCTACAACCGCAATTTTTCTGTCGCGATTTTTTTTCTGTGGTTTTTTTGCCACGAATTTGCTTCTGCAAATTTGATCTATCAATAATACCTTCCAAAAAACCTTTCACAAATGGATATTCAATTATATTAAAAAATAGGTGCAAATAGGAGACCCTTTCTCTCTTATTTATACTCACCAAGTAGCTTCCTCAAGGGGTTATCTTCTAACTCACTTTACCCAACTTCCTTCTTTTAGGGCTAACCCACTTCTAACCACTTGTCCACTTACAACCACTTTATCCAAAAATACTAAGTTCTCCACTTTTAGTTGCAACTAACTTTATTATTTAATTAATTTCTTTTGCAACCACTTTGACTTATCCATAAATAGTAAACTCACCACTTCTTGTTTCAACCACTTTATTATTTAAATAATTTCTCTTTGTAACAACTTTGACTACTTTATTATTTAAATAATTTCACTTTACTCACAACGTCTTGTTGCAACTAACTTTTATATACTTAGTCAATTCATAACTTCTTTTCCCTTAACTAACTTCTTGTTGCAACCACTTTATTATTTAATTTATTTCTTGGTCCTCCACTTTGACTATTCAATCTTCTCACAACTACTTTACCATAATTACCAAACTCACAACTTCTTGTTGCAACTAATTTATTTTTAATTGTTTTCTTAATGCAACAACTATACCCATGATCAACTCCTAGTTACCATCAATTTGACTAGTACACACTTTCCAGGAGCTTCTAGAATAATTGACTTCTTTGACCTTCTAGGGGCTTCTATATAACTCATGAGGGTTCTCCAACTTCACATGGCCATAACTCTCTAATCGTGAGGAGTTATGTGACATTCCATATATCATTGGAAATGTCATGAAATGTACTATCCATATAGAATATTCTTACTTGCATATTCACTTATTTTCATGCCTTTATACCTCAAAAAAACTTGGGTCCCTTACCCATACCTTTTTGCTACCAGAATTCACTACTAGAATTTTCCAATGGTTGACATCAATCTATAAGAGTTGACATAAATCTACAATATCACTCTTTAGGGGTTGACATAAATGAAAACCAACAATCCAAACCAACTGTCTGTCAATCTAAACCAATTGTCCATCATGATCCAATGCCTTAAAAATGATAAAAGGTCAATGAATATAGTCCACTTCAAGGGGGAAACCTTCTTTTACAATATATCCAATTCAAAATACAATATGGGATGAGATAAGATGATCCTAAGAATAAGTTTCCTTGTTATACATATAGGAGACAAAGGGTACAATTATAATGAAAGGGTGCAATGAAGGGTTCTAGCCGACATAGAAATATAACACTAGAAATGTAATAATTCAATATCTAGTGATTAATAAGGGGTTGTATACATAACACATGGATTTGTATGGGGATTTTTCTAGGGATTAATAGATTAACATGGGACAATAATGATGTAAGACGATGCTAACAAGATACAAATAAGACAAAAACAAGATTCCCTAGATGAGATATTGATGCCCAATTCAACATAGAATGAAATTAATACAAGTAAATAAGACGAGTGTGACACAAAGGAAATGAAAAAGTGACTCTATCATTTTTTTTGGATAACATACTATGAACTATCATGATGACAGGATGCGGTAAATATTTCAATGCTAGAGTACTATTGATATAAATCATGATGTCCCCTTTAGCATCGTGTTTTACATCATCCAAACTTCAAAACGTTTCTTGTAAAAATACAATAGGGGACAACAATAATGATGACACTATTGTTCAATATTGTAAAAATGTTTGATTGAGAATATGGGAACCATTAGTATGTTTTTCATAATATATTAGGTCTCTAGGCCTCTACCATGGTTGAGGGAGGAAAACAAGAACCTTATCTCCTAAACAAAAATTCTTAGGATTAGTGGCCATGAATAGGGCCTCAAATAAACATGTTGATCCTTTCTAATGGGCCTCTAGACTTGGGGTGGTATATGGCCATCATTCAAATTTTTTGTGCACTTGAGTTGGGTCTCATGGCCTTTGTAATGGACCTCAATTCCACTAGGATGTTTTGTGCACCCCATGTGGCACTTGGGGTGTTAATCATGGCCAAGGAAGGAACATAAAGTGCTTAGGCCCTATTTAAACTTCTCAGTGGCAAGCTTCTTGAAGTAGTCCTTAAACAACCAAAACACCATTTTAGGGGATATTTGGCCTCTATGGGGGACCTTTGGCACCATTAATATGTTTTACATAATAATAATGGGTCTCAAGTATTTTACCAAGGCCAAGGGAGGAAAACAAGGGCCTTAGGCCCTAAATGAATATTCTTAGTCTCAAAGGCCAAGCAATAAGCCTCAAACAACCACACATATCCTCTCTAAGTGATATTTATCCTTCGGTTGGGATATGGACACTAAATTTTTTCACACCACATAAAAAATAAATGCCTTATGCCCTAAATGAATTTTTATCATGCTCATTGTCTATGGAAAATACTTCCTACTAGGAATATGAGTACCATTAGTATGTTTTTCATAATAAGAATGAGCCTCTATAATGGCCAAGGAAGAAAACAAGGGCCTTAGTCCCTAAAAAAATCTTGTTAGGCTTGGAAACCCTAAACAAGGCCTTGAACCATCACATATATCCTCTCTAAGGGATCTATCCCTTCAATGTGGGATATGGAAACCATTCAAATATTTTTCACACTGTACTTGGGTATTAATGCCTATGTGTTAGACCTTAGAGCCATTAGGAGTTTTTTCACACCACTTATGAAAATATGGGACTTAACCATGGTCAGGTAAGGAACATAAGGTTATTAGGCCCTATCTGAATATTATCTGTACTAAGCTTAGTGAAGTATTCCTTGAATAACCAGACAAGACCTCTATAAGGAATATTTGATCTATGTGGGTGATTTTAGGTGCCATCAATATGTTTTTCATAAGAATAACGGGTCTTAGAGATTTTACCATATCTAGGGTAGTAAAACAATGGCCTTTGTCCCTATATGAATCTTCTTAGGATCAAGTGCCATGAACTAGGCCCCAAACAAGCACACATATCTTTTGTAAGGGATCTTTGCCCTCTAACTAGGATATGGGTTCCATTAGGAGGTTATTCACACCACATATATGGTATTCAGGGCCTACGTCATGGACGGGGAAGGAAAATACGGGCCTTAGACCCTAAATATATTTTTTAGGATCAATGGCCTTGAACAAGGCCTCTGACAATTAATACAAGCACCATTAGTATGTTTTGCATAATAAGAATTGGTCTCATGGCCTCTACCATGGATGAGAGATAAAAAAAAGGGCCTTAGGCCCTAAAAAAATCTCCTTAAGCTCAATCACCCCAATAAATACCTTGAGTCACCACACTAATCCTATCTATTGGGCCCTTTGTTTTTGAGAAAAGAATTGCGCAAGTGTTGGTCGCGCAACCTCCATCAGAGGTCGAAAGGAAGCACAAAAGAAAATAATAGCGGAAGCCAGTGCCACACTAGCTAAATAAGTTTCACTCCTTGAATCCTCCCCAAAAAGAAGTTATAGAAAGAATGGTATACTTTATTCAATTCTGGTCTATTCAGAAGACCGAACTTTTACAGAATGCCTCGTGCTCAATATTTAACATCCAATTATGAAACTCACACACACGAAACTAAAGTCCGTACTGTTTCCAATGAAATTTGTCCCACTTCATTTGGTTTCACGATGAATAAGTTGTGACTATTTTACCCAGAACACCTGTTTATTGACTAGCTTCAGGACTGGTCACAAACCCTATCTTCCACAGAGTGTATCTCCATAATTATAGTGAATCAAGAGCTGAACTTTTTACCAGAGGTACCTTGATATGTCTTCGCAATACCATAGCGATTTCACCATCCGAATCATTCTATAAAAACATTTATAGCAAAAATGGTAATATGACCTGAAAATAACATACCTTAGAACACATCACCAAAAGACTTCATCCTCCCTTGAAATCCGGCCTTCTTTAATTCTTATTTCCTCTGAAATTCAACTTGTATCAAAATGAATGTATAATGATGTTTATTTGTACCATTTATGTCACTTCATTTTAACATTAGGGCCGACTTTACACTTTCTTATTTTGTAATTCTTTTCTTTAATTATCTTCAGGGCCTACATGTACTTCCTTCTTCAATTCACTTTGTCATCTTCAAAATTCATTTCTCCTCAACCATGAGGATCCATGTGACGTGCCACATACCAATGGAAACAACATGATGTATACTATCCATTCATGGGTGTTGTATATGCATTTGCATTGTCCTTCATGTCCAAATACCTTTATCAATCTTGCGGTCCAAAACCCATGACTAGGGTTGACATCAATGACAACAACCAATCTTCCAACAAAAATGACATATTTTGCAAAAGAATCTTCTCAAACAACTGTGAATAGCCTTCTACTTAATTGAAGGGATTAGACTAGATGATTTTGGTTGCACCCATCACTCACATGAGATGGCGAAAATGAGATGATAAATTTCATAAATTTCAAAAGAATTTGAAGTAAAATCAGTGAGACATGCCTAAGATAGGTTTGGAGTGTTGAAGGAGACCAGTCGAAATGGATCTGGATAAGTTTTTTGCAATATAAATCTTCAAAAAAGGGTTTAAAAGTGATGATCTCTCCCTAGAAAGGGAGACAGAGCGACTTGGTCACTCCCTAGTGAGAGGGACAGGGTGAACAGAAGGAATGGTTTCTTCTGGTTAGGCTATGAGTAAAGATGGTCTCTCCCCCAAGGAAGGAAAAGGGTTAACAAGTGGTCTTGGGTCGTTCTGTGTACACTGAGATGGTGCAACCAAAATAGATAAAAGGAAAAAAGATAGATCTGGATGAGATCTATCAAATCCAAGGTAGAGGTTTATCTGATAAAACTTAGGAAAGAGTACAACAAAGGTTGGCAATCAGATCAAAACACTTAAGTGAATGAATATCTTAGAAAGAGAATACATAAAGAAGGAAGAAAAGTACATAAAGGGTGTTCCCCATGAGTATGTTCACCATTCTGATTTAGGAATTTTGATCCCTGCAGGAGCTAAGCTCCCTTAGGTTCTTCCTATAGCTAAGACAGAGATAGAGATGTAATCTATGTGAGTTTCAAGATCTGATATATATGCAAAACATAACTAGGAGTCTTTGGAGTGAGGAAGCATCCCTGATTTTTGAAGGTTGTCCATGCACGCTCCTAGTTGATTTCTTGTGTGAAGATTATTCCTTCTCCAAGATACATCAATCTACACACAATGAAACAACATCCTTTACAATATCAAAGTAGATGCATACAAATCAATGAAAAATATAGTAATAGATTATAACACGTAATTCTATTAAGTTTATCCAAATGAATACATGCAAACTAGTAACATGTAATCTACATGCAAACTAGTAAACTTATGATGCAAATAAGATTATAACACATAATTCTATTAAGTAGCATCATAAGCTTACTAGTTCTTTCCTCCCCCTTCCCATGGGAAATGCCTTGGTTCTTATAGGGATTTAGGGATAAGGCCATATGGTTAGTGGAATAACATCCTCGAGCTCATAATGGAGTCCTTCTTGAGACTAAGCCACGAGAAATCAATAGGAGATCTCATTCATTGCAACCAAGTCCAAAACTGGGAGTTTCTAGGCTCGGTCGCTCCCTAGACACATAGACAGAGTGATCGGTCACTCCCTGGTAGGCCAAAAAGGGAGACCAACCCTCTTGGTCTCACCCTTAATGAAGGACAAGAGTGACCAAGGGAAAATTGGGCTGCAAACTCAGGGAACAAGTGATGAAAGGTGTTGAATTGGATATGTGACCTCTTATGAAATGATGGCTCAATAGTTAGGGTGTTAATAAATCTATAATAGCCTTCTATATTTCTCTGATATATTCCAACTAATTCAAAGTCTCGGATGCCCTCTCACTCCATTTCAACATTTATTGGTAAGAAACTCTGCATAACAAAGTGTCTTCTTGATACCCAACAATCTTTTTGATAAAATCATCTTGAACTAACTTATACTTTCTGTTATAACCCTATAATTTATAGGATCAATTGGTGACTGGAAAATTTATCCTTGTAATGTTTTTTAGATTTCAAATAATGTTTCATCCTGCAAATGATTTGAAAGAAAAAGAAAAGAAAAGAAAAGAAAAGAAAAAGAAGGAAAAAGAACATGAAAAGATGAAAAGAGAAAAAAAGAGGGCATAGAGAAAAAAATGAGCAAAGCCCCATGCAATAACAATGACTTGAGCCATACTATTTAAACATGGTTAGGTCCTTTTGAATTGATGTTTATAGGATTAGTGAATAAGATTGGATAAACTGTTTAATCTTAGCCAAGTAGATAGGTTAGTTAGTGAATAAATTTGATCAGACTTTACAATCCTGATCAAATAGCCCCAGGATAGAGTAATTTCTTAGCCCAATAGTTTAATATGGGATAAAGGTGTAGGTAGGTAGGATAGGACATAGGATAGCCATCTTTTCTTTCAATTATGTTTGTATGATGTTCGAAGAAAATGTATGATTCTGATGATTGAGGTTTTTTTCCTAACCCCATGGTGACTAAAGCAAGGGAAGCAATGCACAAAACCCACAAAAAAGCATTAATCCTAATTTCTATTGCACATATTAAATCATGCTCAGAGATTAAAGATGGGGCATAAATATATGGCACAACTATTGACGCCTAGATCTATGGATAAGAAGAGTTTCTGGAACCCCTCGACCATTCTACCTTTAATGGTGGGGGTGGGTCCAGAATGAAGATTAAAGATGGCACATAGATCTACGGAAGAGATATTAGCACATAGATCTACGACCGAGAAGATTTTTCGGACCCCCCCGACCATTCTATCTTTAATGGTGGGGGGGGGGGGTTTCGGAATGATGGTTAACAAGAGCACACAGATCTACGGTCCAACAGACGACACGAGGATGAATGAATGAAAAGAATTTCTGGACCCCCAGACCGTTCTGCTTTTAACGGTGGGGGAGGGGTCCAAAATGAAATGGTTTTTACTGGTGGACCCCACCCTAACGTGGCATGAATCAATTACATCAGAACCCCTTCGCTCCAAAACCACTTACCACTTACCACCCTTCTGACATACTGTCGTCGCTTCATGACGTCACGCCCCACTACCTTTTCCCCTACAGGTCTCATCTCATAACCCTGTCAGTTCATCCCACCTAGTCACCTGCCACAAGTCACCTCACGCTATCCGTTCTCCAATCAACATCCCCCACGTCCCTTTCTTGCACACGTCACTCATCCTCCACCTGCCATCTCACACTTCCAATGATATGTTGGCCATTTACTACTAGCTAACATATCCGTTAGTTTGTTGACCTGTCCCCCGCGCCCAATGGATACCCGTTCACTCAAAACCAGCCCCATTCCATCATTTGCAAATTTTTCACTCTCTCCACACACCAGACAAATTTGTCTCCTCACTGATCCAGTCACAGACCTAGCCATAGCCATTACCCACTAACATTTTGTTTCAATTGCAGATACCGTTGGAAGCGATGGCACCAAAGTCTAAAAAAGTAGAGGTCGAAGAAAATACTTTCCTCCCACCTCCTGTCGACCTCGACAGGATCCCATTAGCCGACAAGGATTATCTAATCTCAGAGACAAGGTGCAAATTCGATTTCGTAGAGTTTCAGTCATGGTTTAAAGACACGTTTATAGATCAAAGTGGTGAAATTGGGCTCTAGGAGTCCAATCTTCCTCTGTATATATTTCCCCAAGTCCATCATTTCCCAGAATTCACCCTCAAATGTTGAGCTCATTACCTCCCCAACCAAAGGACCATAGTTTCTTCATATGGATAAATTATTTTCTGTATCACACCAGAGGCCATTGATCAGATGATGCAGATACCTAAAGCCGAATCCACCTCTCCATTCAACCTTGAAATCCTAACAGAGTTGTACCATAATATGTCTTTTCCTCAAAGAGCCCATATTTTCGAGCTTTTCCTCCCATGGGATGCTCAACTCCCCAAGAAAACCCCCCCGTACCATTCCTCCCTATTCTCAGAAAAGGAAAACCAAGTGATTTCATCACTTTGTTGTCTACTTGGCTATTTTTCAGACAAATGGGTGGATGAACCTATATTGGGTTTCCTATCCATTTTCTCTACTGAGGAAAAGGCCACCATCCAGTTTGAATACAACACTTTCCTGGCAGAGAACATCCACGATCAGTTGTCAAAATTCACCACAGAGGGCATGTTCCGGTATTCCTCAATACTGGCTTACATGTTCATGTTCTTTCAAGCAGAAAGTTTCTCCTTCCTATTGCAGAAAATGGACAAGGACGACAAACCACTGGCGGTAACATCTTGGACTTCACTGCTCAGAAGGAACTCCACAGAGTTCATTTTCAAATAGTTCATCAAGAAGTTTTACCATCCAGTGGTGAGAATGCTCAGTGGGAGACCAGAGCCAGGGATAAATAAAGAGATCCAGAGAATCTTACACCTTTTGGAGCTCGCAAAGACCGGAGATTGGTACATGTATCAAAATCACACAAAAATCAGAGTATACGGGTGTGAATTAGCTCCATACAAGTTGCCCAAGTATTTTCCTCTGAGGATATTCACCCTGGAATATATACGACACATGATAAATTCATATGATATACACTTTGTGTCTCTGAAGAAGAAAAAATAGCTGAGGATTAAGGGGCAGATAGGATCTTTAATATGCAATAGCCGAGCTGTCGGGGAAGAAGCAGATAAACTTTTGAAGGAAATGAAGTTTCAAACAAGTTTCCTGTGGCACTACGATCTGTGTGGGGTCATCACAGAGATGAGAGTGAAGAACAAAAATATCCCGTATGTTCATGCACCTAAGCCTGAGATAGAGAATTTTGTTAATCAAACGGAGTGGGAAGTGAACACTCTCAAAGAGGTAGAACATCAGTCTCCTTCAATTGTTATCTCTCAAACAACTACACCACAGGTTCCAAAGGAGAAAAGACCTAGAAATGATACTTCTCCTTCTGTCACCAAAGTTTCGGCTGAGGATTTCCAGATACACACCAAAAGGCCAAAAACTAGTCATACAACTGACACAACTAGTGAGAAGGATACCCAATCCACAATAGCTATGAAAGATGATCATTCGCCTCTTATCTCAAGAAACTAGCAGATCATGTCTACTTCTTCATCCAAGAAGCAGACTGACACTTCATTAATAAGCCAACCAAATCAAGGAGGTGCTAAGTTGAGTATTTTTGAGAAATATGATATGATCAAGAAGAAGAATTAGATGCTGACCAACAACACCTATGCTCAGTTTTGGAAGCAAACGACCACGACACATCACAGACTGTTATCAAATTTTGACATGGAGAAAGGTATAATGCACATGGACTTTTTGCAGGCACAAGTTCACGATCCAAAAGAAATCACTGATTACAAAAGGACAACGTTTGAGTTCAACACCAGAGATGTACACCCAACTAATCAGATGGATCTACATAGGAAGACGGGAGAAATGGTTTTCTCTACATTGGCAAATGATTCTACTTCTGCTGCTAAGTTACAGGTTTCTCTGAACAATGTTTAGACTCAGTTAAAATTGGAGAAGATATCATATTATGCAAAGGACAACATAATTAAGTCATTAGAATAATTGGTGCTCAAGATTGGGTATGCTACTTCTAATGTGAAAGTAGTTGAGGAGATTCTCAAGAAAAATAATGCTGACATAGCATCTCTGAGGAAACAACTGAAATTGCCACCTATAGAAGATGCACATGCGAAGGAGATAGCCGAGACAAAAGGAGAAAATGATGAAATGCTCAAGTTGATCACGAGGAATAATGCACATTTAAGAGAGATAGAAGTTGAGTTGGAGATATTGGTAAAGGAGAAGGAACAAGCCACACCTATGAAATTTATTCCACTGACTGTAGTTCCCCTCACAAGAGTTATCACAACAACTATAGCAAGGACCACCACAATAGAAATTCCATCAGCCACCCCACTGACAACTCTGGAGAAAACTATGGAGCTAGAAAAATCCATGGAAGAGATGAACTTACAAGGAATAGAAATCAACAGACTGAAAAAGGAGGTTGAGAACCTTTAGGAGCTCAAGCATTCTTACTAGACAAGCTACACCATGGAGAAACAAACATCAGAAAATATCAAGCAGGAATTGCAGCAGCTGCAAAAGAAAACAATGGCGGGCAAGACACTTGCCGAAGCAAAGGAAAATATTTGGATGAATATCTCCAAATCCATAAATGAAATATGGCCTATGGTGAAAATCATGTTTGAGAAAAATGAACTGGTGCTAAGAAGTAGGTAGGCCATAGACAAAATAAAAGGAGAGTTAGGAGAAATGCCCACTGAGGCCAATGAAATCATCAGATTCCTAAACTCGAAGAATAGAGAAGAACTAGAAGACCTGAAGATTGAAGACATGACATCGACGATCCTCGAAGTCAATAGAGTACTAAACAAAAGGGGACTGATGCTACAGTTGGAGGAGAAGGTCTAGAACATGGACATTAGAGTTCAAAGGTTTTTCAGCAAGATCGAGGCTTTGCAGAAGAAAAGTCTTCCTGGTCTACTGGTTCTAAATGACAAGTTGATGACTCTTCGAGATTACAAATAGAAGATGGCCATGGTGGCCAAAGACAGTTCCAAGTTTTCGGGAATACAGGGCAGTATAACAGGCAAGGGATTCTTAGAAAATTTGCAGCCAGACCTCAGCATACAACACGAGATCAAGTATATTTTCATCGTCAAAACAACTTTTTCCAAGTACACAGAAATGGACGAAATATACTGGAGACTACTCAAAGTCACCATTCCCAGTCAACTAAGATGGGAAGAGTTGTGCAATTTGATCGAGTAGGAGATGAGGTGTGCAAGTTGAGTCAACACGCAAATCAGTTAAAGTCATGTGGGTGACTCACCAAGGACCTTCCCCGGAATCAACATGAAGAATTCAACACATCATCGACAATTCCTAAATTTGTATCTTGTTAGTTAGTTAGTTAGACTTAGAATCTTCCACGTCCTGATGATTAATGACAAGGTCGTTTGTAATTTTTGTTATAAATACTCCAAAGTTTGAAGTATTGAGGGTTTATCTTTGCGCCATAGCAAGCTGTAAGCATTGTAATTTTTATCAAGAGATCTTCCAGTAATACAAAGAGACGTTTCACAGGATTCCTACGTGTTAACTGTTGGTGAAGTTTTTTTCTTTCTTCGTTGAATGTTTATCTTTCTTAGTTATCATCCTGTTTTCTGTTCTGATCATTTAAAGGGAGTTAAAGTTGAAGAATTTACCTTTGTGTACTCTATTTCTGAGCTTTTAAATATCTAAATTTTTGTCTTCTGATGTCACAATTAAGAAATTCTTAATTGCTTCTATTTTAATTGACAATCTCGCCTTTTCTACTATCCATCACTTTATTTCTAAAGAATCCAATAGCCGCATTACCCTGCCCTATGAAAAGAATCTTTATATATTTTCTTTGATCTCTATCTTTATAAAACAGACCCCATAGCCCAATGGAGGCATAAACCCTTTTTCATCCAACTCATAAAAACAAACAACACAATCACATTTAATCTAACTATCCTAACATCTGAAAACTAAAACAAAGTTAAATCTTATAGAGAGATCCCTCTTTGAAACTGGTAGGGCTAGATCCCAGTTTCGAAGTGGTTGGATAAAGTTGCCTCTGGTAAATTCCTTCTGCCCCCCGACAACCTCTGGGAATTTACAGAGCATTAACATAGTGGCGACCATATTGGGGACTGAACAATCTTTCAATCCTATGATTTCTTTTCCCTAGACAAAGAAAACCTTATTTATGAACAAGTCATAAAATCCAAACATATAAAGAGATAATGTTTAGAGGTTGTTGAAATTTGTATATAATTAGTTTAAGATTCTCTTATAAAGAAAAACAATATAAAAAATTAGAATTCTGGCTCCCAAAAGAGTTTCTACCAGATCTCATCCAGACCCAAAGCCTGTAGTAGTAATAGACAATCCTGAAAAATTATTCAGGAAGAAAGACACTGCAGAGGTTTTCGGGTGTCACAATCCACTTCTAAGGTCCCCTTATCTCCCAGAGAAGTTAGTTTCTCTTCAAGATCTCGAGTTTGATATATCTTTTCAAAAAATCCTTTTCAGGACAAAATATGATAGTTTTGTCAGTGAAACAGTTTTAGATCAAACCGTCTTTCAGCCCAGGACCCCTGAAATACTCTCTCCCAGAGCTAAAGTTGATCAACGTTTTCGCCTCCAATCTGGTAAGTTTGAAGACCTAGTTGCGAATCTTGGTCAAGCCTTAGACAAAATCCACCTTCATCCATCAGACGAACTCCCTACTTTGTCTGTTGCTACAATTTCTGTTAAATCTAAGACAAGTCACTCCATTTCTCCCATCCCTTCATCTTCTACAACTTCAGTCACTACCTCTCCTGTCGCATAGGTTGTTGTTCAGCCCCCTCCACCAATCATGGAATCAAGATATGTCCCATTGGTGTTGGTTGCCCCTTTACATGACATGCCTCAATATTATCAAACCAGACTCCCTCAGTTTGACAATATTGGTCCCCTGAATGCACAACAACATGTTGACAAAATGAACGATTATTTTTATTTAAAGGAAGTGGATGAAGCTGATGTGAAGATGAGACTATTTTCACAGAGTTTGACTAGAGATGTAAAAAACTGGTTCAAGGCCTTACCTACTACTACTATAACTGGCATTGTTGTTTTTCATCGAGATTTCCTTGACAGGTGGGAGGTGAAGAAAAATCCTCTCCAGATCTTGTCAGAATATGAGAACATTAGACAGGACCAAGGAGAGACAGTGCAAGATTATTGCAATCGTTTCAACAATACGTACAATGCAATTCCATCTAATATCAAACCACCACAAGGTTTGGCATTAATAAAATTCCCCGATGGATTTGATGCAGATATGTCTTATCAACTAAGGGAGAGAAATCTTGCAACTCTGGAAGACATGCAGAAAAGTGTCATCAGTGTGGAAGAAAATATTCTAGCCAGAAGGGCCAGGTAGAAAACAAAAAGGAGAGTCACTATCAAAGAAGAGCCTTCTATTTCCTCATCAGACACCAAACTAGATTCTCTAGCCAGAGCCATGGAGAAAATGATGGAGAGAATCATTGTAACTGACAGAAACCCACCTAGGGAGAATTAAGCCAATCCTCAAATTCGAAATCCAAACTTCAGAAGAAATCCACACCAGATCAGGAAAAGAGATCCTAGAGATCAAAGAGAGCAGAGAGAGCCTGATCAACAGATTAGACCTCCCCTCCAGGAGAATTACGCCGATGACAGGGATGAGGTAATCAAGGAGTTTGACGACACTCATATAAACCTAATGGGTGATCACGATCACGATCATGAATCCCTTTTCCTCACCTAGGAAGAGCACAAGATGTTCCTCCTTTCACAAACCAAGGTAAATGAGGAAGCTGAGGAATCAGAACAACATGCCTTTGAGAATGCTATAATGGAAGTTCACAGGAAGTATAGCCTGAGGAGCAAGAAAACAAACGAGAACTCTCTGAAGAAGGCTACTGAAACCAAGAAAGCCTCGGAAAACCCTCCCAAGAAAGTCCCTTAGAGAAACAAGACTAGACCTCACACACAAAAAGCTCCAAAAATACTACTAAGAGAAAATCAGACTGAAGTCTCATCAATTAGTCAACCAAGTGCACCCAGCCACAGAATTCTGACAGATAAACCAGAAGTACAGAACTTAAGCAAACCTTCCACTTCACTCAGCCTTGAAGGGGAGCTAGCTAAACTAAAGATTCCCATTCCCCTCTCCGAGCTAATGAATAAGAACACTTACAGGTCGCATGTGATTAAATCTTTGAGCATCGAACCTGAGATAGGTACTAAGGCTTTAAATGTTGGATCTGCAAATCACTCAGACACAGTAAATCCTGTTGATGTCTGACCAACGCTCCTTTTTGGTCCTAATGTTGATGGTCAAACTGATAATGGTAACGTGGCCCCTTTTTACATCAGCCTAAACATCCATGATCTGATTTTACACAACGCTATGCTGGATTTGGGTGCCTCTCACAACTTGATGCCCAAAGCCATGGTGGAAAAGTTGGGGCTCGAGGTCACCAAACCCTACAAAGATTTGCATTCTTTTGATTCCAACAAGGTTAAATGTATAGGCCTGATCAAAGACTTATGCATTACATTAGCCCAAATCCCAACAAAGAGTATGGTAATGGATATAGTAGTTGCAGATATTCCCCCAAAATACGGTATGTTACTGTCAATATCATGGGGAGCCAAGATGAAATGAACCCTGTAGCTAGATATGTCATATGCCACCATCCCGGTATTCAGACAATAGATAAGACTGTATCGAGAGACCTTGATGAAGTATATGGTCAGTAGTCAGGAAAAGCCGCAAAACTATCCATTATACTCTACACACTCTGATCTAGACTCTTTCATTCTATACAACGATGGTGATGTGGAAGAACAAATTGCTCAGTTGGAAGATGATACAAAGGATTCAAAATAAAGTAAATCAATCATTGAGGCAAGAAGGGTAGAAACTGTAGAAAGAGAAGAACTGCCAACAGATTTTTGGAGCATGGATTTTGATGGTGCTGTGAGTAAAGAAGGAGCTGGAGCTGGAGTCTAGTTTCATAATCATATATCAAGGTATTACAAGAGTCACTCATACAAACTGAATTTTCAATGCACCAATAATGTGGTTGAGTACGAGGCTCTGATGCTCGGCTTGAAAATACTAAAGAAAGTTGGTGCCAAACAAATCATGGTAAGGGGTGATTCTAAACTAATTATCAAGCAAATCAAAGGTGAGTATACAACCAAACACCCCAGACTTAGGGATTATAGGAATGTTTTTTTGGATGCTCTTCAATGCTTTTCTGAAATCGACTTGCAGGTGATGCCTAGATGACAAAACATACTTGCAGACAGGCTGGTTACATCGAAATCTACCTGTAAAATCCCTTTTCATCCCACACGCAAGTACACAGTGTAGGTGAATTGCAGACCAACCGTTCCTGACAACATCGGACACTGGCAGGTATTTGGAAATGAAGATCAAATTGAAGACTTCCTACAGTGTAAGAATGATTTCGAATGTACAAACATAGATTTAGAAAATGATGAAGAGATTGTAAATAAATCTGTTTCTGAAAGTGGTAGTGTAAATAACGTAGATTCCAAAGATTTCAATGAAAGTAGAGTAGATTCAGAGGAATTGAATGAAAATGAGATAGATTCTGGTATTCTACAGTTGAAAATTAATGTGTTACCTAGAGGTCTAGTTCCGCTAGAAGACTTGTTCGATTTTGACGACATAGCCAAAAAACCAAAAATTGAATCTAGTGGTAAAGAGGTCAAAGAGTGAAACATAGGAATAGAAGAAAAACCCAAGATGATAAAACTTTCCAAATCTCTACCCCCTGAGAAAAAACACAAATACATTGAACTTTTTAAAGAATATGTGGATGTTTTTGCCTGGGGATATGAAGACTTAAAATCTTATGACACAAGTATCATACAACATCGGATTCCCATAAAAGAAGAACCCAAACCTTTCAGACAAAAACTTAGGAGAATAAATCCAAAGTTACTTCTCCTGATAGAGAAAGAAATAAAAAAGATATATGATGTGAAAATCATAGTCCCCTTGAGATTTTCCAAATGGATTTATAACCTAGTTCCTACCAGGAATAAAACTAGCGAGATCATACTTTGCATAGATTTCATAAATCTGAACAAAGTCTCTCTCAAAGACAATTTACCCTTTTCCCAAAATGGACCACATTTTACAGAAGGTGGTTGGGTCCAGTAGGATATGCTTATTAGATGGTTTCTCGGGCTACACCCAAGTCCTTGTCCACCCAGAAGATCAAGAGAAAACAACATTCACTACACCTTGGGGAGCCTTCATGTATGTGAAGATGCCTTTTGGTTTGATGATCGTTGGTGCCACTTTCCAGAGAGTAATGGATATTTCTTTTGTGGAAAAACTTGGGAGATTTATAGTCATTTATATGGATGATGTGATGGTCTACATCCAATCTGGCAAGGAACACTTGTTGCACCTCAAACGCGTGTTTGAGAAGTGCAGGAAATTTGGGATTTCATTAAATCCTAAGAAAATCCTTTTTCGGGTTAGAGGAAGGAAAATTGTTGGGACACATAATCTCTAAGGATGGAATCAAAATAGATCCCAGCAGAATAGAGGCCATCCAAAAACTGGAACACCCTAGGAATATTAAAGAGCTACAATCTTTCATTGGAAAAATAAACTTCCTAAGGAGATTCATACCCAACTTGGCCGAGCTTCTCAGGAACATCACCAATATGTTGAAAAAGGACACTAAAATAAAATTCAACACTGAATCCAAGCAGTCTTTTGAACAAGTTAAGCATGCACTCACACTAGCTCCAGTGTTGATTATTCCAGACTTTACCAAAGATTTCTACCTTTTCTCTTTTGCATCCGAACACACGATCGCAACAGTACTACTGCAGAAAAATAGCGAAGGGTATGAAAAACCCATCACCTTTTTTAGAAAATATTTGAGAGATGTTGCATTAAATTATTAAATAATGGAGAAACAAGATTTCACCTTGGTGAAAGCCATAAAAGACTTCAGATTCTATATTCTCCATTCCCATACAATTTCCTATGTTCCAAATGCAGTGGTAAAGGATATTCTTACTTAGGATAATCCGGATGGTAGAAGAGGAAAGTGGATTATTGTTATTCTAGAATACGATTTAGAGATTAAGCCTACTAAACTGATCAAAGGTCAAGGTTTAGCAAAGTTGATGGCTGAATCTAATTTCCATGCTCTAGATATTAATTTCTTAGTTGTGGTTGATGAGCAGGGAGAGCAGGAGATTCCAAGCGTTAAGAAGGTATTTCTAAACTCTCCATGGTACGCAGACCTGATATTTGTCTTGCTAAATTTACAAGCTCCCCTTGGTCTAACTAAAACCAAAGAGAGGTTTTTGAAATTAAAAGCATTGGAATTTTGTATTCTAGAAGGTAATCTTTATTGGAAAGATCCTGGAGGTATTTTGTTAAATTGCCTATGAAAAGATGAAGCTGAATTTTTTTTACAATATTTTCATGCAGGAGATTGTGGTGGGCATCTAAGTTGGAAGACTACAACAAATAATATCCTCAGAGCTGGATTCTACTAGCCCACATTGTTCATGGATGTGCATCGGCAAGTCACCTCATCCCATAAATGTCAAGTGTTTGAAGGAAAAAAGAAGCTCCTGCCCTTGCCCCTCAAACCCATCTCTGTTGAAGCTCCTTTCCAACAATGGGGTTTGGACTTCATCGAAGAGATACACCCTCCTTCTTCCAGACAACACAAGTGGATTCTCATGGCCACTGACTATTTTACAAAATGGATCGAAGTTGTACCATGCAGACAAGCTACTGATTCTGTTATCATTAAATTTCTAGAACATCATATTTTGTCTCGTTTTAAATGCCCTAGAAAAATTATAGCTGACAATGAAACAACCTTTTGGTCTAAAAATCTCATAGATTTTTGTAGCCAGTATCACATTACGTTGGGACATTCCACAGCTTATTACCCTCAGGGAAATGGGTTGGAAGAGTCTTCCAATAAAACCCTGGTGAATATCATTAAGAAGAAACTGCAAGAAAATAAGAAGTCATGGAATAACAGGCTGGTTTTTGTGCTTTGGGATGACAAACTAACCATTAAGAGGTCAATTGGTATGTCTCCATACCAGTTGGTCTATGGTACCGAAACAATTTTTCCTACCTCTTTAGGGGTCCCGGTCATGAAACTTTTGCAAGAGATGCAAGCTGAGCTAAACGATTCCCAAAGAAGAATAAACTAGATGATCCATTTGCAATAGTCTAGGGAAGAAGTATACAACAAAACTCAGGTCATCCAGGAAAACATCAAAAATATTTTCGAAAAAAGAACTAAAGAAGATGATTTTGAGTTAGGTGATTTGGTATTGAGGTGGGATGCTAGGAATGAAGATAAAGGAAAACACGGAAAATTTGATAGCTTATGGAAAGGACCTTACACCATTCAGGCATTTAGGGGAAATAACGCTTTTTTGCTCAACAATAGTGATGGAACAAACCTACCAGGTGGACCTGTGAATGGTAGGATGTTAAAGAACTATTCACCACCCCAGTAAAGGCCTTGTCACCCATTTCCATTGTACAAAGCATTTTTCTTTTACTTGCAATTTTTGAGTGGATAATGTTGATCAGATGGTTGAAGCCCGCAGAAAAGGCCCTGAGCCTCTGAACAATGTCATAAAAATTTTCAAAATAAAGGAGATCAAATAGCTGAAGAAAATTTGGAGAAATATTTCAGGACATTAGGAAGAAAGATTCTTGGCACTTCACAAGGAGAGTACCATCCCCAGGTGGAACCGCTGTTATAACCCTATAATTTATAGGATCAACTGGTGACTGAAAATTTTATCCTTGTAATGTTTTTTGGATTTCAAATAATGTTTCATCTTGCAAATGATTTGAAAGAAAAAGAAAATAAAAGAAAATAAAATAAAAAGAAGGAAAAAGAACATGAAAAAATGAAAAGAGAAAAAAAGAGGGCATAGAGGAAAAAATGAACAAAGCCCCATGCAATAACAATGACTTGAGCCATACTGTTTAAACATGGTCATGTCCTTTTGAATTGATGTTGATAGGATTAGTGAATAATCTTGGCTAAACTGTTTAATCTTAGCCAAGTAGATAGGTTAGTTAGTGAATACATTTGATCAGACTGTTCAATCCTGATCAAATAGCCCCAGGATAGAGTAATTTCTTAGCCCAACAGTTTAATCTGGGCTAAAGGTGTAGGTAG
>ML803643.1:296354-319190 GCA_009831015.1 Picea engelmannii
CTAACATTTTGTTTCAATTGCAGGTACCGTTGGAAGCGATGGCGCCAAAGTCTAAAAATGAAGAGGTCAAAGAAAATCCTTTCCTCCCACCTCCTGTCAACCTCGATAGGATCCCATTAGCTGACAAGGATTATCTAATCTCAGAGACAAGGTGCGAATTCGATTTCGCAGAGTTGCAGTCATGGTTTAAAGACATGTTCATAGATCAAAGTGATGAAATTGGGCTCTGGGAGTCCAATATTCCTTTGT
Organism: Picea engelmannii; assembly: GCA_009831015.1. NCBI lineage: Eukaryota > Viridiplantae > Streptophyta > Pinopsida > Pinales > Pinaceae > Picea > Picea engelmannii. The sequence continues at coordinate 296,604 of ML803643.1, forward strand.
ATCTCTTTCCCCAAGTCCATCATTTCCTGGAATTCGCCCTCAAATGTCGAGCTCATTACCTCCCCGAACAGAGGACCATAGTTTCTATGTCTAGAGAAATTCTTTTATGTATCACACTAGAGGCCATTGATCAGATGATGCAGATACCTAGAGCTGAATCCGCCTCCCCATTCAACCTTGAAATCCTAACAGAGTTGTACCAGAATCTGTCTTTTCCTCAAAGAGCCTAGATTTTTTATCTTTTCCTCCCACAAGATGCTCAACTCCCCAAGAAAAACCCCCTCGTACCATTCCTCCCTGTTCTCAGAAAAGGGAAACCAATTGATTTCATCACTTTGTTGTCTACTTGGCTATTTTTCATACGAATGGGTGGATGAACCTATATTGGGTTTCCTATCCATTTTCTCTGCTGAGGAAAAGGCCACCATCCAATTTGACTATAACACTTTCCTGGTAGAGAACATCCACGATCAGCTGTCAAAATTCACCACAGAGGGTATGTTCCGGTATTCCTCAATACTAGCTTACATGTTCACCTTCTTTCAAGTAGAAAGGTTCTCCTTCCTAATGCAGAAAATGGACAAGGATGACAAACCATAGGCGGTAACATCTTGGACTTCATAGCTCAAAAGGAACTCCACAGAGTTCAGCTTCAAACAGTTCATCGAGCAGTTTTACCATCCAATGGTGAGAATGCTCAGTGGGAGACCAGAGCCAAGGATAAACGAAGAGATCCAGAGAATCTTACACCTTTCGGACCTCGCAAAGATGGGAGATTGGTACCTGTATAAAAATCACATAGAAATCAGAGTATACGGGTGCGAATTAGCTCCATACAAGTTGCCCAAGTATTTTCCTGCGAGGTTATTCACCCTTGAATATATACGACAAATGATAAATTCAGATGATATACACTTTGTGTCTCTGAAGAAGAAACAACAGTTGAGGATTAAGGGGTAGATAGGATCTTTTATATGCAATAGCCGAGCTATCGAGGAAGAAGCAGATAAACTTTTGAAGGAAATGAAGTTTCAAACAAGTTTCTTGTGGCACTACGATCCCTGTGGGGTCATCACAGAGATGAGAGTGAAGAAGAAAAATATCTCGTATGTTCATGCACCCAAGCCTGAGATAGAGAAGTTTGTGAATCAAACGGAGTGGGAAGCGGACACTCTCGAAGAGGTAGAACATTAGTCTCCTCCAATATTTATCTCTCAAACAGCTACACCATGGGTTCCAAAGGAGAAAATACCTAGAAAGGATACTTCTCCTTCTGTCACCGAAGTTTTGGCTGAGGATTTCCAGATACACACCAAAAGGCCAAAAAATAGTCATACAACTGAGACGACTAGTGAAAAGGAAACCCAATCCACAATAGCTATGAAATATGATCATTTGCCTCTTATCTCAAGCAAGCAACATATCATGTCTACTTCTTCATCCAAGAAGCAGACTGACACTTCATTAATAAGCCAACCAAATCAAGGAGGTGCTAAGTTGAGTATTTTTTAGAAATACGATATGATCAAGAAGAAGAATTAGATGCTGACCAGCAACACCTACGCTCAATTTTGGAAGAAAATGTCCACAGAACAACACAGACTGTTATCATCTTTTGACACAAAGAAAGGCAGAATGCACATGGCCTTTTTGCAGGTACAAGTGCCTGATCCAAAAGAAATAACTGATTACAAAAGGGAAATGTTTGATTTCAACACCAGAGATGTACACCTAGCTGATCAGATGGATCTACATAGGCAGACGGGAGAAATGATTTTCTCTACATTGGAAAATGCTTCTACTTCTGCTGCTAAGTTAAAGGTTTCTCTAAACAATGTTCAGAGTCAGTTAAAATTGGAGAAGATATCATCTTTTGCAAAGGACAACAGAATTAAGTCATTAGAAGAATTGGTTCTCAAGATTGGGTACGATCCTTCTAATGTGAAAGCAGTTGAGGATATGCTCAAGAAAAAGAATGCTGACATAGCATCTCTGAGGAAACAATTGAAACTTCCACCTACAGAATATGCACAAACAAAGGAGATAGCTGAGACAAAAGGAAAAAAGGATGAAATGCTCAAGTTTATCATAGAGCAGAATGCACAATTAAGAGAGATGGAAGCTGAGTTGGAGATATTGGTAAAGGAGAAGGAACATGCCACACCTATGTAATTCATTCCATTGAGTGCAGTTCCCCTCATAGGAGTTAGCACAACAACTGTAGCAATGACCGCCATAGCAGAAATTCCATCAGCCACCCCACTGACATCTCTGAAGAAAACTATGGAGCTAGCAAAATCCATGGAAGAGATGAACTTACAAGGAACATAAATCAATAGATTTAAAAAGAAGGTTGAGAACATTCAAGAGCTCAAGTCTTCTTACGAGACAAGCTACACCATGGAGAAACTAACATCAAAAAATCTCAAGCAGGAATTGTAGTAGCTGCAAAAGAAAACAGTGGTGAGCAAGACACTTGCCAAAGTAAAGGAGAATATTTGGATGGATATCTCCAAATCCATAAATGAAATCTGGCCTATGGTGCAAATCATGTTTGAGAAAAATGAACTGGTGCTAAGAAGCAGGTAGGCCATAGTCAAAATAAAAGGAGAGTTAGGAGAAATGCCCACTGAAGCCAATGAAATCATCAGATTACTGAACTCGAAGAACAAAGAAGAACTAGAAGACCTGAATATTCAAGACAGGACAGAGACCATCCTCGAAGTCAAGGGAGTACTGACCAAAAGGGTACTGATGCTGCAGTTGGAGGAGAAAGTCCAGAACATTGAAATTGGAGTTCAAAGGTTTTTCAGCAAGATCGAGGCTTTGCAGAAGAAAGGTCTTCCTGGTCTATTGGTTCTAAATGACAATTTGATGACTCTTCCTGATTACAAACAAAAGATGGCCATGGTGTCCAAAGACAATTCCAAGTTTTCCGGAATACAGGGAAGTATAATAGGAAAGGTATTCTTAGAAAATTTGCAGCCAGGCCTCAGCATACAACACGAGATCAAGTATATTTTCATCGTCAAACCGACTTTTTCCAAGTACACAGAAATGGACGAAATATACCGGAGACTACTCAAAGTCGCCATTCCCAGTCAACTAAGATGGGAAGAGCTGTGCAATTTGATCGAGTAGGAGATGAGGTGTGCAAGTTGATTCAACACGTAGATCAATTAAATTCATGTGGGTGACTCACCAACGACCTTCAACGGAATCAACATGAAGAATTCGACACATCATCAACAGTTCCTAAATTTGTATCTTGTTAGTTAGTTAGTTAGACTTAGAATCTGCCACATCCCAATCATTAATGACAGGGTCGTTTGTAATTTTTGTTATAAATACTCCAAACTTTGAAGTATTGAGGGTTTATCTTTACGAACTAGCAAGCTGTAAGCACTGTAATTTTTATCAAGAGATCTTCCAGTAATGCAAAGAGACGTTTCACAGGATTCCTGTGTGTTAACTGTTAGTGAAGTTTTTGTCTTTCTTCGTTGAATGTTTATCTTTCTTAGTTATCATCCTGTTTTCTGATCTGATCATTTAAAGGGAGTTAAAGTTGCAGAACTTACCTTTGTGTACTATGTTTCTGAGCCTTTAAAGATCTAAATGTTTGTCTTCTGATGTCACAATAAAGAAATTCTTAATTGCTTCTTTATTTTAATTGACAATCTCGCCATTTCTGCTATCCATCACTTTATTTCTAAAGAATCCAACAGTTGCATTACCGTTCCCTGTGAAAATAATCTTTATATATTTTCTCTTATCTCTATCTTTATAAAACAAACCCCATAGCCCAATGTAGGTGTAAACCCTTTTTCAGCCAACTCACAAAAAAAACAACACAATCACATTTAATCTAACTAGCCTAACATCTGAAAACTAAAACAAAGTTAAATCTTACAGAGAGATCCCTCTTTGAAACTGGTAGGGATAGATCCCAATTTCAAAGTGGTTGGATAAAGTTGCCTCTGGTAAATTCCTTCTGCCCCCCGACAACCTCTGGGAATTTACAGAGTGTTAACACTTTCCATGTTCTTCCAATAAATCTACATTCAAAATAAACATAGTATGAGTAGTATATTTATAACACTCTATCTGATTTTGAAGGGATACTTGTTCTTTATTCATAGCATATGTATCTCTTTCTTCTTCTCTGAATTTTTCAATCATGGCATGTGATATTTCCATTTCCACACCTAACAATTCACTGACCCGAGCCTTCTTTGTATCAAACAAAGTTTCTTCTGATGTTATCATTATGATGCTTTATAGGGTCAACTTCCTCTTCCTTTGTGTTATTTTCACAAGAGTATTCATTTTCCTGTCACATGCGATTGATTCTATGTTGGAAATCTCATCAAATGGTTCAAGTATTGATTGATCACCCCATGCCAACATATTTTCTAGGATTCCTAGTGTATGAAATTACTCCACAATAGGTTCCTTACCTTTGTCCATAGTTTCTACCTATTTGTTTACCTCTTCAACCTCTCGATCTATCCTTTTTTCACTGTTTGGTTGATCAATTAGTTGACCTCATTTTCCTGATTTGTCATCTTCTTGTCCCTTCAGTGTATATGTTATCCCTCAATATGTTCGAGAATGTTATTGGAACGATGTCGAGTAACCCTAGGGGCTAAGACTTGGGATGAATCTTAACGCCATATTTGCATTAAGGTAATTGTGCAATATTTGGGAAGTTTTTTCATCTCTTTCTCTTTCTCTTTTGAAATTATAGGACCTTAAACAATCTCATTTCATATGAAAAATGCTCTAAACTATCTAAGGCATATGTCTTTGAGTGTTTCAGACAATCTAGGTTAAAAGGAGGATGAACTGATTGGTTAGAGGAAGAACAAAATAAACATACAGGGCACTACTAAGAATGAATCATGTATCTTATGGGAAATGAACAACGTGTTGAGAAACTAATAATTCAACATCTCTAACAAGTGTAAATAGATCAATAAATGCATGCTTCAAACATTTAACTTCTTCATACATTCAAATACATGGAGGTACCCTCTGCATATCATTTAAATGCACAAACAAATGACAAGAAATGGTCATACGTTAAGAGGAAAACACTTTTATATCATAACCAAAAATCATACAATAACACTGAATATGAAGAATGGCCTGTTGTCTAAGATTTTATAAATCATATATGATACAATAAAAGCAAGAATGGGAGGAGATTCTGTACAAGAACAAAACACTGTAAGGAGGAATTATAGACTAAAAATTAAACATAGTGGATGAATATTTGGTTTCGTGTTGCATTTACCAACTTATTGTGTTCAAGGTATCTCTGTGGTCAAACAACTCTAGTTACAAGAAAATCTTAAACTCCCCAAAGTGTCGACCTTGATAATGAGCGTATGCTTTTCCTTTTATCCTTCCCTCTCATGTCTAAAACAGCTTCTCGAAACCACTTCCATCTTCTTTAATATTCTTACTGCTTCTTAATTCTTGAGTGTTTTTTCTCTTGTAAAAATTGAATAAATTACTTTCTCCTATTGGATTTCTGTTATACATGATCTCATGGAGAAATTGGAGATTCACAGGCTGAAATATACACTCACTTTCTATCCCTAAAGAGTTCCTATAATAATTTTCCTTTGATATGGAAGCTCAAAATCTCAACTGTATAGAACATGTGACTCAGTAGCTGTCAGTTCGATTTCAAAGAGTTGTCTTAGTCGTTGATTGGGGGAACACCCGTCGAAGCTATCAGGGTTAGTAAAAGTGTAAAACAAAACAACAGTTGGATCAGCCTCATTGGATATGGACTATTGATCGAAGCTGTAATAAGATGAGATCTAGATCGTTGATCGGGGTATTGGATATGGACTGGGATTCTTCGATCTAGCTTGGTGCCATCCTAGACCCATGCAAATGTTTCATTATCTCATGATGATGTTGACATCGCTAAGATACATGACATGTGTCACCTAACTTAGATATGTGTTTGGGAACCTTTAGTGGGTTCCATATGTCCACATTGCAGTCTATGATTGGATTTGACAAGGCTCTGGTGGTGGGTTGTAGTGATATTTGGAACATTGATCAATACCACTTGAAAGAGGTCTAAGAGAAGATATGGACCTTCCATCGGAAGTGCCTCTTTAGAGTGGTTGGGTTAAGGTCATGAGGTAGACTATGAATAGTGAAATATTATGATAATTGATCAGATGAACTAGAGATTAAATGGATCCATAGATCTAGCCACCATCAAAATAAAAAAAATGGCTAAGGAAAAGATCATCATGTTGATGTCAACCTGGACGCATGGAAACCCTTTATTCACCCATCCTAATGTTGATGTGGAAGGGGGACATGAAAGGTGTCACCCATTTTTGGTGTATGACCCCATGCATTCGGTGGGTTCCACATGTCCACGTGGTAGCATCTGATTGGTTTGGAAGGGCTTCGTTGGCATGCTGATGTGACACCTGGTCGAGAGGCTTCGATATATAAGGGAAGATTTGGATCGTTGATTGATCCCACTTGAAATAGTTCTAAGAGAAGATCTTGACCATCCATCGGAGGTTATTTTTCAGGGTGGTCGGGGTGGGTCACGAGGGAAAATATGAATAGTGAAATATGATGATCGTTGATCAAAGGAACTGGAAATGCACGAGATTCATTGATCTGAATTGACTACAAACCAAAAAAATGGCTAAGGCAAAGACCATCATGATAACATAATTTTTGACACATGGTGATTTTAAATTGGCCTAAGGTGGTGCTGACGTGGCAGGGGAGTGGGACACATGCCACCCATTTTGTGGTGTGTTGACCTATGTATCTGGAAGGTTCCACTTGTCCACATGGCATCTTATTATTGGCCCTGAAAACTCTTTGTTGGCATGTTGATCTGTCATCTCTTATGTATTTCTCTGATGATGATGTCATCAACACTATGAAAACTTGTGTCAAATATTTCTCTTTGCATTTCACCGATGATGATCTCATCCTGATCTTCAACATTTATCTTTCTTTGACATGAGAGGATCCATTGATCTCTCATCGAAATAGGGAGGGCCATTGATATTTCACTGAGATTAGGAGAGTCGTTGATCTAGGCTCGAGAAAAAGCCAAAAACGGCTAAGGCATGAACAATATTATGATGATGTTACCCTGAACACATGACTCTTTCTCACTAGTCCGTGTTGACGCTTATGTGGTAGGTAGGTAAGACAAGTGTCACCCATTTCTGGGATGTCGACCTGTATGTCTGGTGGGTTCCCCTATCCACATGGAAGGTGGTGATTGGTATTACATGTAAGGTTTACGTGGCAAGGAAATCATCATCAACAATAGGAAATAATTCCTTGGTAAATGTGGACTTCATTTCACTGACGATGATGTTATCGTCAATGATATGGGATTAATCTTGTTGGGGTGACATGATACTTCCTCGACGATGATGTTGTGGGCCCCTTCAATATTCAATATTTAATTATAGTTGTTTATCTCTGCACTGGATCAAGTTTGGACCATTGATCGGTCCCACTTGAAAGAGGTCTGAATATATATAGACCATCCATCAGAGGTTCCCCATTGGAGCGCTTGAGGCTTGAATCCAAATTCAACTCTCACGAAGGGAATCTGACGATCAATGATTTTAAAGTTCAGGAACACAATGAGATATGATCCATCGATCTTTTAGGGTTTAAAAAACTGTTTATGTTGGGATTTCAAGTTGTGGTCTTATGATAAGCTCCCTGGCCAATAGACTCAGGTCCCTTTTGGGCGTGATAATCCATTTTGGACTTGTGATAAGCACCTAAGTTCTTATATTTTTCCTTATGCATGTGAGGGCATGGATTTCTTTCCATTTCATAGATCTGCCTAGAAATAATTTGACTCTTGATTGTTCATAAGCTCTGGAAAATCACCTTCTACCTCTATCTCTTCCAATCTTGGCCTTATAACTTCATCCAACCTTCATTTAATGGCCATTTTTTTTTTTTTAATAACATTAGGCTCCAATGGGGAAAACATATCCCTATGGTTTGTTGAGAACTATATACCAAGTGCCTTGTTCTGTTGGGTTATGGAGTTTTCCTGAAAATGACCAAGTGCCTTCTTCTGTTGGGTTATGGAGACTGCCTAAAAAATTATATCTCCTTCAGAGCTGAAATATGATATGATATTGGAAATAAAAAAGTTCAATAGTTTACAACGTTAGTAGCCTACATACTTTCTCAAGTAACAAAAGGTTAGTGGAGTAAAATGAAAACAAACTCTACAAACTAAAATAATTTTTTTTTCTAGAAGCTTATTTATGTACATAACCTTCCTACTCTAACCAGTCCAACTACGTTGATCAAGTGAAATGATACTTCCAATGATACTAGACAAGCTCCTTACTACATGGTTGAAATCCTTGTATGTACTTTTTCAAAATAAGGATCAACAAAAGTGGAAGTTGTAACATTATATGATTGTGAAGCTCATACTTATGATCTGAATATATAAGCATCATATTTCCCAAGTCATCTGTGACCTTGGACAATGTAGACTCCAACCAAAATGAAACTGGGTCATGAAGAATATGAAGGATGACAGGTTTCTCAAAAAATATYGAGGTTCCTTCTTTGTGATTGATTTGACTGAAATACTCTTGAATACCCTTTGATATATCTGCTTGTAATTCCGATGAAGAAAAAAGAGGAAGTACAAAAACTTTGTCACATTGAAAAATTTCCACTAGTTCTTGTTCACTATGGTCAAGCTCTATATCTTCAAGAACAAATGAAAGCAATACATATGTCTGAAATTATTCATCAGAGCTCTCATATTTATCATACATTGGTGCATTAATAACAATTTCTATATATTCCACTTTATATATCTTCTCATCAATACTAGGCTCTGTTTCTCTGTCATAACAATCATATATGGACCTATTGTTGTTTGATTTTTTTGTGAAAAATGATATAGAAATATGCACATATTATTCAACTTTATATTCATCAAAAACCATATATGTGTTGAAAAATCCAGTATGAGAAGATTCCTCATGAACCAACCATTGAGTAGCAAATGGCTCATAAAAACATCTACTACTCAATGTATGAAGATGTTTACTATTTAAACATTAACATTAACAACTCTAACAAGTGTAAACATATCAATAAACACACAATTCAAACAATTAACATATTTGTACATGAAAATACATGGAGGTACCCTCTTCATGTCATTTAAATGCACAAAGAAATGGTCAAACATTTAGAGGAAATCACTTCTATATCATAACTAGACATCATACAATAATACAAAATATGAAGAATGACATGTTGTCTGAGATTTTATAAATCATATCTTATACAAGAAAATAAATAATGGGAGGATATTATTTACAAGAACACAACACTCTAAGGAGGAATTAAAAACTGAAACTTAAATGCAGGGGATGAATCTATGGTTTCTTGTTGCATTTACCAACTAGCTGTGTTCAAGGTATCTCTATGGCCGAACAACTCTGGTTACAAGAAACTATTAAACTCCCCAAAGTGTCTAAATTGACAATGAGCGCCTGATTTTCATTTTATCCTTCTCACTCATGTCTAAAAATACTTCTTGAAACCACTTCTAAATTCTTAAATATTCTTACTTCTTCTTCATTTTTAAGTGGTTTTTCTGTGGTAAAAATTCAATAAATTACTTTCATTTACTGGATTTCTTTTATGCATGAGATCATGCAGCAACCAGATATTCAAAGGTCGAAATATCCACTTGATCTATGTCCCTGAAGAGTTCATGTAATCATTTTCCTTTTAGTTGTAAGCTCAAAATATAAACTGCACAGTTCGTGCGACTCAATAGTCGTCAGATCGGTTTCAACAAGTAATCTTAGTCATTGATCAGAGGTGCACCTATAAGAGCTATCAACATTTGCAAAAGCATAAAACAAAATAACCATTAGATTATCCTGATCATATCTGGACCGTTGATCAGATTTGTAATAATATTATATTTGGATCATTGATCGAGGTGTTGGAGATGGATTGGGAGTCGTTGATATAATTACACCATGGGAAAAATTGGATAAGGAAAATATAACATGTTGATGCCAGCCCGGACATGTGGCAACTTTGTATTTGCTCATGATGATGATAACATGGCTAAGATACCTAACGTGTGTCACCTGAATTATATATGTGTTTGGTCACCTTTGGTGGGTTCCATATGTGCATGTGAAAATATATGATTGGCTCTGACAAGGCTCTGCTGGTGGGATATCGTGAGATTTGGACCATTGATCGGTCCCACTTGAAAGAGGTTTGAGAGAAGATATGGACTGTCCATCGAAGATTCCTCTTCAAAGTGATCGGGGTTAGGTCATGAGGAAGACTTAGAATAGGGAACTACTATGATCATTGATCAGAGTAAATAGAGATGAGCTAGAGTCGTAGATATAGCCATGGTTGAAAGAAGAAAATAGCTAAGGAAAATATCATCATGTTGATGTCATATTGGATACATGGAAACCCTTTATTTTCCCACACAAATACTGATGTGACATGGAGACATGACACACGTCACCCAATTTTGGCATATTGACCTATACATCCAGTGGGTTCCACATGTACATGTGGCAACATCGGATTGGTCTAGCAGAGCTTCACTGGCGTGCTAACATGACACCTGGCTAGGAAGCTTCGATACCTGAGGGAATATTTGGACCATTGATAAGTCCCACTTGAAAGAGGTCTGAGAGTAGATTTGGACCATCCATCGAAGGTGACTCTTTGGAGTGGTCAGGTTTAGGTCACAAGTGAGACTTTGAATAGGGAAATATGATGATCTTTTATTAGAGGAAATATAAACTCACGAGCCCAAAAAATGGCTAAGAAAAAAACCATCATGCTGACGTCATTCTAGACATGTGGTGATTTTATATTGGCCTAAGATGGTGTTGACGTGGCATGGGAGTGGTACATGTGTCATCCAGTTTTTGGTGTGTTGACCCATGTATCTGGCGAGTTCCACTTGTCCACATGGAATCCTCTAATTGGCCCTGACAATGGTCTATTGGCATGTTGAGATGCCATCTCTTATATATTTCTCCAATGATGACATTGTCATTGGCACTGTGAAAACTTGCATTGAGGATTTCTCTTCTCATTTCACTCACAATGATCTTATCTTGATCTCCACCTTTAATCTTTCATCGATGCAAGGGGAGTTATTGATCTATCGTCAGAACAGGGAGGGTAATTGATCTTTCACCGAAATCAGGAAAGTCATCGATCTAGGCTCAAACAAAATCTAGAAATGGCTAAGGCATAAAAATTGTTATGATGACATCACGCTAGAAACATTGCAATTTCTCACTAGTCTGCACTAGTGCTGATGTGGTAGAAAGATAAGACACGTGTCACCCATTTTATGGATGTTGACTTGTATGCCTAGAGGGTTCCCCTATCCACATGGAAGCTGATGATTGTTCTTACATGTAAGGTTGACATGGAAATGCAATCTTATGATAATGTTCATGGCCAATATACTTAGGCCCCTTTCAGGTTTGATAATACCTTTTGGACTTGAGATAAGCCCTCGAGTGCTTAGATTTTTCCTTATGTGCGCAAGGGAATGGATTTCTTTCCATTTCCTTGATATGCCTAAAAAAACATGACTCTTGACTATTCATAATATCTAGAAACTTTCCTTCTACCTCTATCTTGTCCAATCTTAACCTTATAACTTCAGCCAACCTTCATTTAATGGCGAAAAAAATGTTACTAACATTATCTATAATATTCTCTTGAGCTGGTATATCACCTTATTTCCTTACCATAGGAACTTCCTCTTTCCTTTCATCATTGATTGAAGGTGTTGTTGATTGATTAACAATCACCTTTGCTTTGGTTTGAACATGGATCTATCCTTCAATTCTAGTCTCCATGGTTTTCTTTTCTAGCTCATTTCCAACCTTTGGCACAACCACAATCTTCTCAATTATGGGAATTGTATCACCCTTTTTCTTATTCATAAATTTCCTTCTCTTTAGCATATTTTGGGACAAATTATTCTTTCAAATCATGCAATACTTATTCACTGGGATTCTGGGTTGTCTCGCCCACATTTGTATCCAAAGGTGTTTCCTCATCACCTAGGTCAATTGGAGATGTTTTTCTAGTCTTCGGATTGGCCTATTATATGATAGGGACCTTTATCGATACCATTCTTCATTATCATCCTTTGTAAGGTATATAATTTCTTGAGGAGGAGTTTCTATGTGAGGAACATCATTCAACAAATCAGTTGGTATTTCTAATTATGGTAGAGTTTCCTTTGTTTTCTTGGATGCTTCTCCTTTTTATTTGATGCATGTTTCTCTTCTAGATATTCTTGATTCTTTTATCCTTTATTTTGTTTTGAATTTGTATTGAATTATATTTTTTCTAATTCCTCTTGAGCAATATGTTCGACTCATTTTATTTCCAACTCTTCCTCTATTTTTCTTTTTTGTTCTTTCTCTTAAGTTTCCTTATTTTTATCTTCTTCAATGGTTCTCTACTCAACTTCTGCTTTCATCTGAAATTCTTCCACTTACCTAGCTTCTTTAGCTTCCCTTTCAACTTTCACTCCTTGGGAAGCAACTACAACATTGTGTGTAATAAACTCTACTTTTTCATCCATGGAGAGATTTTTGAAAATAGTAAGACCTAGTTTATTTTTTCTCTCAATGACCTCAATGAACATTTCATCATAAAATTTGTCATGAGCATAGGGCCAGTATACTGCAACTTATTCAACATTTTTAGCATGATACCTTTTGTATCATGTTTGTGGTACCTTCTAGTATCAAACCTATATTCCAACTGACTCAGTCCTTCCTACCTTTCTTATGAAGTATCCTTAACAAAATAATAACCCAGATGAAAACCATAAGGAACTGAAGAGGCATTGAACCCTTGCAATATTTTTTGATAACAAATATCTCCCAACATGACCAGGAAACAAATGTGGAGCACCACTAGCTCCAAAAATTCTAATTTATGTACATTTTTCCTCGAGGTACCAATTCCCAGTGTGTAATAAGATATTATTAGCCTATTTATATATCCAAAGGCACTCTTGTCGGGATATGATGAAATAAAATGGGCCAAGAAAATATCACACATCATGGAGTATTATATTTTGTACCTATCCTCCCACAATATACTTAAATATATATGGATCGACAATCCATATATGTGCGAAATTAAGTTCATTTCACAAAATAAATTCCGAGAAAATACCACATCTAATAAACATAAAGCCATATAAAATGAGGGAACCTCACCTGGAAAAGGGTTTTGTGCCAGATGGATTCGGGTGCTAAGTTGTTTTTCTATAGTATCACCCCAACCGAAAATATCGTTTGACATTTCCATGGTGTATGATAGTGGCATCCAAGCCTCAGTGAACCTTGACTAGTCTCTCTCACCATACAACATGCGAATTAAAACCATAAGGTACATGTATAGTTCTCTTAAATTGGTTATGCCATACCATCTTGAAGTCCGATTTATGAACTTCTTGTCTTCCTTCCAACAAAAATATACTAGCTTGCTAACATCATTTCTTTTATGAAAATAAACCACAAAATCATTGTTAAGCCTGACCTTTGGTTCATGAATATTATAATATTTGTTGATTTCAACCGAGATAAAATTTCCTATGAATTTCCCTTGTTCATCATTAATGAATCATTTTTCACCATCTGTATGGTTGATAACCCATTCCAATGCCTCCACATGTGGAAGGATATGGGACCTAACACCCACTGTATGTAGTAGATAATGAATAATATTGGATAATACTTGGTCATCAACAACCTTGATGTATTGGTCACTATGTGGGGTAGACTTAGGGTATTTTCATCTCTAAATATATTGAAAAACTCTTTCTAGGAAGGAAGAAGTACCTTGGTTCTAGTGGTAGGCTCTATATCCTTGTACAGTGGTGGTGATCCAAATGGATTTCAGTGGACTCCCACCTATTCCAACTGGTTCATTTTGGAATTTTTCCAGTTTGGCAGTTGTTTTCCTAGTTTTCAGGTCCCTGACTTGTGAGGTCGTTTTGAGGCCCTAAACAACGTTTTTAGGGCTCACCACAATTAAAAATAACCTTTGATAGATAACAATAAAATGTGTAGTCCTCGGATAAACCTTTCCAACGGGATATCATGCGCCTAAAATGGAGATCGTATGCAAAATTTACGACCCTGGGAAGTTGATGTACTAACTTACCCAAACGAGGCCCCAATGACTTTTGGCGCTTCATCTCCTAGGGTTAGGCTTTTGGATATCTAGGGTTTTTGACATTCTGGTTTATTGTAAAAATTCCTTCAGAGCCTCATTGTAATCATCCTCTTGCGAATGGTCACAACCATCACATCTCTTCTCATAGATAAGCCGCCACCATTCCAACAAGCTTGTTTTCGGATGCATTTTATAGTTTCATCTTATTTCCTTATTGAATAGAAAATCGGTTTTGATGTATCTCTATTATTATGTGTTAAGCATATTTTAATAATATGTATTCATTATGTTCTGCTCATAAAATTTGGATCAATGGTATCATAGCGGTCTTCTCCTTGTCATCTTAATGCATGTCCCCAATGAGGTCAGGGTACAAAGAATTGGGTCTCGAGCTTGTTTCTCTTGAGGAAAAAATCTCTTGCACGCCCAAAGGACCTCTCATGGTAGGAGAAAATAAATATGAGGGGATAGGAGATCCTTTCAAATAATTTCTTGAGGAATTCCTCATGCAACAGAGGAACGAGGTGATGGATAGTTTCGCGCAAATCCTTCAGCGGCTACCAATAGGCGATGAATCTTCCTCGAGTGGAGGCGCCGCCCCCTTCAATGTACAAATCAACTTCGATATTCCTATATTTGAAGGTCAGATAGACACAGATGTTGTAGACAAGTGGTTGAATCTACTAGAAGAGTATTTTTCTATCCATAAATTTTCAAATAGAGAAAAAATTACTTTTACGCTCCTCAAATCCGTTCCCCATGTCAAAGATTGGTGGGAATCTTTCTGTGAGGAAAAGGAGACAGAGGAACCCTCATTATTTACAATCATGGACACCTGGGAATCCTTCAGGGATACTATTAAGGAACAATACTACCCTGTCGAAAGTTATGATGACTTGTATACCAAATGGACCACACTGCAACAAGAAAGAGACCAAGCAATGCCAGATTTCACAAATATCTTCCATACCCTGTGCACCAAGATGGGTATCAAAGATGCAGAGTGACATCTGGTGCTCAAGTATCATGGTGCTATGCATAGATACATCCATACTGAAATGGAGTTTCTGGGCATCTCGTCCTTGGGTGTGGCCTATATATATGTCATCAAAATCAAGCAAAAGCTCAAACAAAAGATGGGACAATTTGGGCCTAGGAACCCCTCGCAGCAAAAACCAGGAAAGGGCGGCCCCAACCTATAGAACAAAGGATAAATCAAATATGGATAGTATTAGGACAACCAGTCCAAGATGTAATAAAAGAAGGACACCGGAAAGACAAAGAAGGATACTGGGAAGTGGTGTGACTTCCATAAGAGCCCTTGGATTAACACTGTTGATTGCCACTCAAAGCAGTCGCTAGTGTCCGAATTGAAAGCCTATAAATCCGATGCGAGTTCTGACTCTGATTCAGAATCAGAAAGAGGAAGATGGATCATTGACACATAATCCAGTTCCATCGTTGCTACCACCAAGATAGTAGATGTGGGTAAAAGGAACCCCGTTGTAATTCATCATTGATAGCGGTATCCAAAAGAACCTCATCTCAATAGAGGTCGTCAGGTGGCTAGCCCTGTCGACAATGCCACACCCGCAACCCTACACCATTGGATGGCTCCACCAAGGAAGTGATCTTCGTGTCAACCAACAATGTCGATTGTCGTAAGAAATCAAGCCCTTCAAAGACATGGTATTGTGTGATGTTTCTCCTCTCGAAGTTTGTAATGTTATTTTGGGACAACCTTATTTATGGAAACACCATGATGTATATGAGTCTAGGCCTCGTAGTGTTATTATTACCTTGAACAGAAAATTGTACAGGATACCTGAGGCATTCCCTCCTAGTGTTATTTCCTTGATTGTTGCCAAGAAATGTAGGAAGTTCATCACTCAAACCAAAAAAGTTGTCTTCTTCATGGTTTTCTCTCAGAGTAAGAGAAATATCGCAGCCACATCTAGGGCCTCTGCGGTCCATTTCTCCACACAAAAAAAGAAAGTGGATAAGTTCGTGGAAGAATACTCAGATATATTCTCCTCTCCTACTGGGGTACCTATGCACTACCTGGTCAAGCATCCCATCGATCTGACCCCAGGCACACCACTACCCAATGGGTCGGTCTACTACCACTCTCTGTTAGAAAATGAGGAGATCAATAGGAAGATCCAAGAACTTCTCCGAAAGGGGCACATCCACCCTATCTCATCACCATGTGGGAGCCCAATTGTCTTGGTGCAGACGAAAGACAGGACCTAGCGACTCTGCATTGATTACCGATCCCTGAATAAAATCATAGTACAAAACCGATACCCGATTCCTCAAATCGACGACCTCGTTGATCAGATCATGGGGGCCAAATACTTTAGTAAGATTGATCTAAATTTTGGATACCACCAGGTCCCAATAGAACAAAAAGATGTATGGAAGACCACCTTCAAGTCAAAAGAAGGTATTTTTGGATGGTTGGTCATGCCCTTTGGTTTGACAAATTCTCCAACAAATTTTATGAGGATGATGGACAATATCCTGCGACCTTTCACCAGTAATTTTGTAGTGGTGTATCTGTATGACATCCTCATCTATAGTAAGACATGGGCATAACACTTGCAGCATATTCAACAGGTTCGACACACCCTACGACAATACAAACTATATCCAAACTTGGAAAAAATGCTCCTTCGCCATGGACAGGGTCCATTACATAGGCTACATTGTTGATCAACATTATGTGCATGTGGATCCAACCAAGATCCAGGTCATCCATGACTAGCCAGCCATAAACACACTCACTAAGCTTCAGAGCTTCTTGAGCCTCGCCAATTTCTATGGTAGGTTCGTCTTGGGATTCTCTCATATCGCATGGGCCCTCAGCCAAGTAACCAGGGGTGGCGGTAAGGAGAAATTTGTGTGGGGTTTGTACCAAAAACAAGCCTTCGATGAATTGAAGCAACATTTGTTCTCATCATTGGTACTTTCATTACCGGACCTGCAACATCCCTTTGAGATCTTGACAAGTGTTTCAGACAATGTTGTGGGCATCGTTCTCACTCAACACGAACACCCCGTGGTGTATCATAGTGAGACACTATCATATGTTGTTTGTAAGTAACCTACTTACGAAAATGAAATGTAATCAATTGTGAAAGCCTTCCTCCAGTGGAGACATTACATTCTGGGGAAGGAGATAGTCATCCACACTGATCACAAGATGCTATAGTTCATGCAAACCCAAGGCAAATTGTAGAATGACCTCCATCAAAAGTGGTCCACATACTTACAATAGTTCAACCTCAATATCAAGTATAAAATAGGAAGTACCAACCAAGTTGTTGATTGCCTCAGTCGACCTCTAGTCATGCCAGTCACCACGGTGCTAGAATCTTGCAGCCATGAGACCTCTGGATGGCCCCACCTTTATGAGACAGACCCTAACTTCTCCACCACCTACCAAATTTTGGGAGCAAACTCAGTGGTCGGTAATTTTCATATTCAGGGCGGGTTGTTGTGTCGTTTGGGCCATATTTTTGTTCCATCAAGTGAGCACACGAAGCTGATTTGGGAAGCTCACTACAGTCGGGTGGTAGGACACTTTCGCATCGAAAGATAGTGGTAGTTCTGCAGAAACATTTCTATTGTCCGAAACTTCGATAGAATGTTGGCAAGTATATCAGGTCCTTCACCACTTGCGCTATTGCCAAAACGACCACTAAGAAATAGGGCCTATACACCCCTCTTCCTATTCCTAACAATCCATGGGAATCCATCTCAATGGACTACATGTCAGGCCTCCTTCCACCAAGAGGGGCAATGACTATGTTTTTTTTGTTGTTGATTGCTTTTCCAAGATGGTGATTCTGGCCACCTGCAAGAAGAACATCATTGCAGAGGCCACTTCCAAGTGCTTCTTTGAATGCGTCTGGGTACACTTTGGGATCCTACAAACCATTATCTTAGATCGAGACAATCAATTCCTCAACACATTCTGGTTGAGCCTCTAGTCACGAATGGATACCAATCTCACCAAATCCACTGCCTTCCACCCCCAGACAGATGGCCAAACTGAGGTCGTCAATCAAATGATTGTACATATCCTGTGCATGTAAATTCCAAGCACCCCCGCACATGGGATGATATTCTTCCCTATGTCCAACATAGCTACAATCGAGCCTTGCATATCTCAACTGGACACAACCCCTTTCAGGTGGGGTTGGGATTCCAACCATTCGGCCCCATGGATGTTGCACTACCCTTGGAGACCACCTCGAACGACTCGTCCCCTTCTCCACTAGAAGATGACAAAGCCATCTGGTTCATTGAGCGGATCCATCACATTCGCCAACAGTTTCAGGATATTTTACAGAAGTATAATGCCAAGTACAAGAAGCGCCATGATCAACACCGGGTGCCACATAAGTTTCAGGTGGGCGACAAAGTTTGGTTTCACTTGTAGAAATAATTCCTTACAGGGCCCCATCAAAATATTATCCCACTCCGGTATGGGACATACACCATCACCAAGGCTATGGGTGACAATTATTTTGCGCTCAACATTCCCCCTTTCCTTGGACCACACCCAGTCTTCAACGTGGATCTCCTTCAACCATATTTCCCACCATTATTGGAAACCTCAAAGATAACAGAGAAGTTGAAACCAACATAGATCAACCCTAACTGCATGAAAAATGCATCCAATTATCATATTGTGTACACAAAGATCAAGGGCACTCGACAACAAAGGATCCATCTTTATCGAATTATAAAAGCATGGCAACTCCTGCACCAAGGCAAGTGTCTCACCTGGGGCCAAATTCAGAAGAAATTTCCTTGTCTGATGGGGTGAATCAATGAAATGGATACCATTTATTCCTAAGGGGGGAGGATTGATCCATATGGATGTCAGTGGCCTTCCACCTATTCCAACAGGTTCATTTTGGCAGTTTTCCATTTTGGCAGTTTTTTTCCTATTTTTTGGGTCCATGAATTGCGGGGCCATTTTGAGGCCCTAAACAACGTTCTTAGGGCTTGATACAACAAAATGTGTACTCCTCGGATAGACCTTTCCAACGGGCTATCATTCTCCTAAAACAGATATTGTATGCAAAAGTTACGACCCCAGGAAGTTGATGTACTAACTTACCCAAACGGGGTCCACATGACTTTTGGCGCTTCATCTCCTAGGGTTAGGGTTTTGGATGTCTAGGGTTTTTAACATTCTAGTTTATTGTAAAAAGGCCTTCAGAGCCTCATTGTAATCATTCTCTTGTGAAAGAGCATAGCCGTCACATCTCTTCTTAGAGATAAGCCGCCATCATTCCAACAAGCTTGTTTTCCACTGCATTTTACAGTTTCATCTTATTTCCTTATTGAATAGAAAACCAATTTTATTGTATCTCTGTTATTCTATGTTACGAATCTTTTAATAAGTTGTATTCATTTCATTATTCTCATAAAATATGGATCAAGTGGTTGGATGAAAACCTTCTTCAATGGAATTCTAGTTACTGGTTCAACAAAATTGTTTTAATAATTTGTATTCATTTCGTTATTCTTATAAAATATGGATCAAGTGGTTGTATGAAAACCTTATTCAATGGAATTCTAGTTACTGGTTCAATGGAATTCTTTTAATAATTTGTATTCATTTCGTTATTCTCATAAAATATGGATCAAGTGGTTGGATGAAAACCTTCTTCAATGCAATTGGTATAAGGCCTTTGCTGGCATCCGTGTTAGGACCAATTAGATCTTATCCAAATCCTTTAGTGGTGTCTATCCCACAATATCATCCATTCATAGCATGCTCGACTTTATGTAAACCGTGGAATGTGGTTTCGAAAGAACTGAGTCACATTCTCCTGCCTCCATTATTTTTGTGGTTCGTGCGCTCGATGGATTTGTGCCTCTGCTGCTACTTGTAATCTGGGCTTCTCTGAATTTCTTCAGGAGTTGCCCCACTTCTGCCATCTCCTTCTACAGTTTGTCCCTATGGTGCACTTCATGATCAAAGTCCTCAGCGAGACAATCCTGGACCATTATGGAAATCATCTGGCCATCTTCCTCCGTGATTGTGTATTTTTGTGGTGATCATTGTGCCTTTGATTTCTTGCGCGCACCTGTTTCCTGTACCACTGGTCTCTTAGTTCCCCCTATTTACTATGTGATGGGGTTCGTCGCAGTTTCCTGTGTTCTCTCAGCCAGGTTCTCTTGTTCATTGGTTGGCTAAGTAATTTTTGTTCTTCCCTTCTGGGTCCCTGGCTGCTCTGAGCCACCCTCTATCCGAGATGACTTGATTTGGCCCGTTCTTGGTTTCTTGGGTACTAGGATTTGTGGAGGCTGCGTTTCTGGTTGCGAAGCCCCTCCTTATGTTGTTTGTCTTGGTACTACTCTGGGTATGGTTGGGATCTTCCATTCATCTGGCCATTCGTGGATGATCATATCGATGTCTCCCTCGGTGACACAATAAATCATCTGTAGCCATTGTTTATGTGGGTCTTGTCTTGGTTGTATCCACATGGCTTGTCGTCTAGTCCAAAAACTGGCGATGCCCCCAAATCGTGCAACAACCTCTGGTGTTATACTCCATGCTCAGTTAATTGCTTCCTATATTTCCCGTAGGTAAGCTTCAAATATAATTCCATTTCCCTTCTTATGCTTGCCTAGTGGCGTGGATTTCAGGATGCGATATCTCGCTCCTCCTGGCTGTGGTGTGGTACAGAAGATGACGTAGTCCGGTTCTTTCCATCCCATGAAAGTGATGAGAGTAAGTAGCCATGAGTAGTGATACTCCGTACCTGCTTCTTGCGCATCTTTACAGTTGATTTGGAACAAGTTTGACAGGTATGGCACCCATCTCATGAAGGTGCCTTCTGCGCACTGAGTTGCAACTGCGATAACTCCTGCCAGTACTTCATCTTTATAGCATTTTCTTAGTAGTTTTCATGCTAAGATCTTTGCTCCCAATTGTGTTGTAGCATCGTTAATTTTCTTGATTATAATGGCTCTCGTTCCTTGGACTTGTCGTCCAATATTAGCGTGGGATCCATACCTCAGGTGGGTAGTCCTGTAATTTGCATAATGAGTTCAATAGTTATGGGGACGGGTTTATCCAGCCATACATCCCCTCCATGCATAACTACTAATAGTTTTTTGACGTATGGCATCGCATATTGGCCAATGCCAAAATGTTGTATCTTCAACACTCCTAGGATTCTGGTTCTGTCTAGTCTGGTTGCCCACTTGCGTGGCTTAGTGATAGTTCCTCCAAAAGGGTTCATGGCTATTGTCTCCAAAAAGACTTGTGGTGCAAGCTCTGAATATTTACTTTCATCCGCTACGTCATGGTTGAAAAACTTGAGCTTCATGATGTGACCCAATAGCTGCGAGTCCACCTGTATGCCTTCTAGTGTGTGAGGTAGCATAATCTCTGCAATTGGTTTCTTTCGAGGCGAGCTCAGTATCTTGATCTTGTCTTCTGGCTGTGTTGGCTAGTTTGACGTTCCAACAGCTTCTAGTTGCTCCTTCACCATCCATTCTTCCCAAGATTTACCCATTTCGCCAATTGGCTCGTCCGAAAAAGAAAAGTCTGGGATGGGTATTTGTGGAACCTCTGGTTGGAGCTCAGCTTCTGGGTTTTGTGTGCTTCCATTTATTTCCATGGCTGCTTTGGCGTTTTCTGGCTATCCTTCCTGATGAGTTCCTACTACTTGGTTCTGAAGCTCCTGTGCTGCTGTCGGAGTATCCTCTTTCATGGTTTCCACTTGGGGTTGCGGGATCTCCTCCTGGATCAGTGTTGATTCGACTGGAATATTCTTCAGCGATGGGATTTCATGAATATCAATGATCTCCGGTGGATTCTGCTTGTTTTCTTCCCTTGTTCCTCGTGACCTAGTTTGAACCCTAGTTGATCTGTCTGTTTGGCTTGGTTTTGTGAGCTTTGGTGGTGCCATACTGGTGTCTGTCGAACATTTGGTTGGTTCAAATAGCCCGGATAAGCTCTGCAATCTCGCTCTGTGCATTTGGGCTGCTATTTCTCTTTCTCCATTCTTCTTTTGCAAATAGACTAGCTGTTTCTGTGCTCATGTGTTGTATGGCTGTGCCATGAATCTTTTTGAGGATGCTTCCTACCTTGTGCTATTAATGCACCATAAGTTTGGATTCATTGCATCCGTCGCAGTTTTGTACCTGCCCTTATGGTTACTTTTTCATCGCCAGTTGGTGCGTTTAG
Organism: Picea engelmannii; assembly: GCA_009831015.1. Taxonomy (NCBI): domain Eukaryota; kingdom Viridiplantae; phylum Streptophyta; class Pinopsida; order Pinales; family Pinaceae; genus Picea; species Picea engelmannii. Next base: position 319,102 of record ML803643.1, read on the forward strand.
TGTGACATCCCATCCATCCTTTCCTTGCTTTAATTCTGTGTAATGTCCCCACTTTGGGACATCATCACAGGGCAGAGATTTATGATGAC
>ML803643.1:329187-345301 GCA_009831015.1 Picea engelmannii
GACTATTCCTTTCATCTCTATAAAGGTTGTGGGAAAAAGGTCGTTGTATTCGCGCAACAATTCTATGATCCTTTCTAGTGTCTGTTCGTCCCAATAATCTCCAATATTGGCCATTTTGGGTTGCTCGGTGGTCCCTATGTTAACCTTCTTGATCTTGATTGGTGCCGAGATGACCTTTGACTCTAAGGGTGGTACTTCCACCTCTCTTTCGCCTTCGACTTCTTCGATCTGAATATCGCATGGATCATTTTCATCTGGTGCTTCTTCCTGTACCTAGTAGCATGACAACAGTTCCTTGACTGTCTACTTATTCTGCTGCTGTACCTCTGTGATAACTTCCACTTCTGATTCTGTAATGAATATGAAATCTCTAATCCTTTTCAGGGTTTTGTCTATGTTTGGGTTCTCATGCTCGAATGAGAAAGTGGTTGTAAAGTTCTGTTGGAGTGTCGTCCATGTCTTGGTTCCTTTTCGCATTTCCTGATCTATATACCAATTCACTGGTATTCCTTCTAAAGTATGACTGAAGTGGTGAGGCCATTCTTCTGGTGGCATCATTTTCCATAGTGTTTTACATGCCTCCAAGTGTTCTACTGGCCTTCCTAGTCCCTCATATTTTTTTTGGTTGTTCCATATCTGTTCTGCGTTGAACCTTATGCACAGTAATCGTTTGCATTGGTACCAATCTGTGATAGTCTCTTTGTGCATACCCCACCATCTTGTGTGTGCAACCTTTAGTGATAAATCTAGTGCTAACAGTCTCTGGTTCTCTAAGACTTCATCTTCATATTATGTCAAGAAAATTTCCAAATCATTTAGTCCGTGAAAACTGGGTGGTTCTCTGATTTCTACGCCAAGCCATCTTACTGCGCGGTCTATTCTTGCACACCTTCTTGTGGATACTTCGTGTAGTCTTTGCTGCCAGTTTTGTAACCCAGTGTCTGAGTCTGTTGTGCATGAAGTAATACTCCGCCAACTGAGTATCTCGTCTACAGTTGGGTTTATATAGTCCGCATCGCGCACAATTGTTCTATACAACTGGCCGATTTCGTCTAGATCTGGGCAAGTGGGTTTTACGAACCTCTCACCTTCTGATGGGTCGAGGGGGTCTATAACCCCGTAGTCTCCTGACTCAAACGTCATTTTTCTAGTTTTCAAGTTAATTATGGCCTGGTTGTCGAACGCCCAATCCATACCAAGTAGCGCTGGGTAAGTTGTTGTACCGTCTACTATTTCGATGACTTCAAAGTCTGCCTTGGTGCGCACCCCATCCAGATCTACGGTTACTCCTTTTAGTCTACCTATTGGTAGGACTCTATGTTGGTTTGCTAGTTTTAATTGAACAGTTGAGTATCCCAGTGTAGGTTCTCCCATGCATTTCCATGTGGTTTTGGGTAGTATGTTCACTTTGGATCCTAGATCTAGTATAATATCGCCCATGTTGAAATCCCCAATATTAGCATTGATTCTAAATTCTCTACTTGTTCTTCTTCTTGTGTGTAGGTGGTTGACAGTTTTCAGTTCTGGCTTCTGTTCCGTCTTGCTGCTACATTTCTCTAGGATGTTTTGCAATACTTTGATAGATAAAGGATCACTTAACATTTTGATGCATGATTGCAAAAATTATTTGATAGTACTTACTTGTTCCTTAGGTTGTCTTCTATTGGTATGGTCCAGTGATGGCGGCATGTCATATTCTGGAGCTTCCTTTTTCTACTGCGCCGTCAGCGCTATGTCTTCCTGCTAGAATTCTTGTCGGGCTTCTGTAAATATATCCTTTTCCTTTTGTACATTGAACTGCTTCTTGGGGTCAGGGTTCTTATTTACCCATTGGGTCTGTGCCGGGTCTTGTCGAACTGCGTCGTTTCCTGTTTTCACTCCTCCTTGAGTGACTATGTTAATGTTTCGTCCGTCATCCCTTGCTTCGGCTGAAATCCACTCAACATTCTGGTTATTTTGGTTCCTTTTTTCCTATATCTTTACTAGTAGTGTCGGACATTCCTTTGTATCATGGTCCGAAGCACGAAAATACATACAGGTCGCTGGTGGCAGTGGGCATTCCCATGCATAATGTCCTAGTTGTTGGCAATTGTGACATGTGACTGGTCCTCTTCCACATCCGAAACCTCCTCTGGCTTGTCCTTCTCTTCTATAGACTGCGCGATCACCTCGTGGCGCATTATATTGTGGTCCTTGATTATACTGCGTGGTATTGTACTGGAGTTGTGATGGGTTGTACTACGACTTCGTGTTATTATAAGGTTGTTGCATAAGATGATACTGTTGCTGCACAGTGTTGTATGGTGTTGGGGCTTGAGTGAAATGTGGTGTTGCCTACCCAGTCATCATTTATGCCTGTACCCTGTATGCATCTGAGGTTCTTTCCCGCATCATCTCCATAGTTTGACAGTCTTTGTCGTCGTGGCCCACTGAATTGCAAAATGTGCAATATGAGTTCATTAGGATTTCTTGGTATTTCTGCATCAGCGTGCAATGGTAGGGGTCGTGACCTAGTTTCTTGCAGATTTCGCACCATAGTCCCCCCTGTGGCAACAATTTTGGCATGCTTGTTTCCATATACTGCGCAGACGTTGGACATTTATTTTTGTGGTGTCCTTCTGTCCTGCATGTGGTACACCAAATGACTTCTCATTTGTCCTTGTTCTTATTCTGGTCAGCTGAAATGTTAAGTTCTTCAGATCCTCTTTCAGTTCTTCGATAGCTAGGTCCGTCTGCTGGTAGTGATTCTCTTCCAATTTCAAGGCTGCCTACAAAGCCTCTACTTGTGTCTGAAACTTCTGTTGTCGTAGTGGATATTTTAAGTGTGGGAGTAGTGAGTTGAAAAACAGGTGTCGATGTTGCATCTCATTCATAAGGTATTTTAACTTCTCTTTTAATCACTTGAATCTCTGATCAATCTCCCATACCAATTCTCCTAGTTTCTGTCTTATCTCAATCATCTCATTCATATACTGATCCTCTGAGCTCAGCTTCTGGAACTCATTAATTAATAGTTTCTTAATGTCATCTAGTGTCCTTGTCGTCCCGAGAGAACTATTTGTTTCTAGACTCGTGTACCAGTCTAGTGCACAGTCTCTTAGCGTGATCACTAGCTGCACGAGTTTGGTATTGTCATCAATGATCTTCTTTGCTTCCTAGATATTGGCACAAATGAATAGATGCTTCTCAGGGTATTCTGTTGCTTCTCCTTGAAACTATGGTAATCTGATAGTAGGGTCGTGTCCTACCATTCTGTGTATTGAGCTACTGCCTCCTCCGCGCGGTGTGGATACTTGACTAAGATTACCTGAACTGGCTCCTCCAGTTGTCGCTCCTTGTGTAGATGTGCTTCTTGTTGTCAGACTTCCTCCGAACTTTGGTTGCCTAAACGGTGGTGTTGTCTGGGGTGTATTGGCCGCACATGGGTTTATGGGTTCCACACTGACATTGATACGAAAGGGGTGGATGTCTTCTCTTTCCATTCTTGGGTCTCTTGTTTTCCTCTCATAGGTGGTGCACATGATTTCCTCAATCTGCTCCACAGCCCAAAGATCCTCTACCTCTTCCTCATCCCTTGCCAAGCCCTCCCTTTCGGTTATGGCTCTCTTCTTAGTGTTTATCTTATATTGGTAGGGTGCTCCGCTACGCGTCATTTCTGATGATGCCAAGATCCACTTGAGCTGGTCGTCATCCATTGAGATCAGGTCTAAGGGTTCCTCTTCCTTTTTCTCTTTATCCTGTCCTCCTTCCATTCCTCCTCTTTCTGTCAGTGCTTCCTCCGTTCCCCCATGCACACAGGGAAGTCTAACTATATGATTCCATTGTCATTACACCTTTTTTATATAGTAGTATCTTAATCGAAGTATACAAGGATCGAATGTACCTTCGTCTGGGTCCTTTGAGAAATTCTTGCTCGGCTCTACCGCAAACTCTGTGATGAATCCTGCCACAATACTGTCAAGCCAAAAGTCTACTGCGCGGATGAATTTGTTTTTCACCTGCTGCAGCTGTTGAATCTATACTAGAGTCCAATCTAGCTGTCGAATCCAGTTCGTCGGGTGGTTATCCGTTAACCTTAAGATCCACTCCTGTAGTAGATGCAGAAAACTACAGAATAAGATTTCATGTAAATCTGTAAACACGTATTTATCTAGGTATCCACGTGGTGTGATTCTATGGTTTCTATTGTCTTTGTGTGAAAACTATAGCTCTTTAGTGCGCAACCAACCCTTGATTTCTTCTCTCATGGGGCTCCAAGGTCTGCACATTCCCTTCTAACAGCTCATTGCTTCTTTGATGGTTCTTGTCCACTCTATCTCATCTACTCAGTCCTATCTTGTTCCTCTTAATACGAAAACGAAACCATTTGTTGGTTTCTATCAACTCCCTTCTCAGGTTATCTAAGTTATTGAACTAGGGTTCATGTCATTCGGGGTTCCAAAAAAATCCTCTAACTATCAGCTCTCCCGGTAAACCAGAAGGCAACGCAGTTCCCGGAAGGTACTGCACAGTCTCACCCGAGATAGCTAAGGATGGTTGACTGTAAGACTTAGGTGTTTACAACCTAGGACATAGTAGGAGATAAAGGGTTTCTTGATTAAGGCCATGTTCTGTGGACTATTACTGTAATCTACTTGTTCCCAGGAATCACATGCATATAACTCAACATATAAACAGATTGTAATAATGTGTTTGGTTATTCATCAATCGTAGTCATATATTTCTTGAAAGAAGTTAAGGCTATGCAAACATTCAACACATTACACAAATTTTACCATGGTTCACCCCTCCTGGGCTACGTCCACAAAGATTTGGCTCTTGGCTCTTGTATTATAGTAGTTCTTGATCTCCCTGCGCCAAGCACTTACAGTTCTCCGCCAAAGTGGGTAAGATCTATGTGAGGCGAACTAGATCGCACCAGGCTCTGCAGTCTGCAGTCTAATCCTTAGATCTACCTTCCCTCATATATTTCTTTCTCAACATCTTACAAAACTTGGGTCATACAATTCAAAATCACTCACATATCGCCAACAACAATACTCAGAAAAATCGCTCAATAATAATCGTAATCTTCATAAGAACTAACATAAACTCAACAATGACAACTACACCAACTACTACCTAAAAAACACGCCCCTATATGATACTTTTGTATCTATATTTATACATTTCAAGCTCTTCAGCCACTTACAGAATAATACCAAAACCCTAACCCTTCTTACGCTAGGTTTTTCTCCCATGCACGTGTTGTTCTTCCTCCAACTGTCGCTTCCCGCTGTGCACGCTTTCTTGCATTTGTGCGTGCTGATATTTTATCCAGTTGTCACTTCAATTTTCTACATACTTTCTTTCCCATGATCGTCCTTCATTCCACTTCGGCCTGGTGCCAACACTGGTTCAACCTTTGGTCCCTAATCTACTCCTTCTATGAATGTGGGGTTTGATGTTTCACCTAGTTGGGTGCCCTTTTGATCGGAGTGTGAGAGCATCCTATACAAGGGAGACTCGATTTTTCTAAAGGAGCGTGATGGTGTATCTGCAAGAGATATGTGCTTATCAAGAGAAGGAAAATTAGATGGATAACATACTAAAAAGAAGAGGGAGCATGAATTGAATTAAAGAGATGAGCGCTACGCATTTATACAGAGAGAAGGAGAGTTCTGGACGATGTGATGTGCAGAGCAAAGAGGAAATTTGTGTGTCTTCTTCTCCTCTAGAAGAGGGATGTTTTTTTCTTATTCCTTCATGCTACCAACAAATGAACTAAAGGTGACTTGGCTTGTATGCTATGAAGAAGAAGAGATGTGCACCAGTTCATTTTTGGTGCACATTCTCTGTTCACACTCACTCAAAAGAAAAACATAAATGATCTCTCACTCGTCTCAGCGAAAAAAAAAATTACACACCATAAGAATAGATAACACAAAACAAGATTCAACAAAGTTCATCAATCGTATTAGATGCTTGTGTCCCTTCTTAAATAGTCAGTGGAATCTTCTACAAACAATGAATGTTTCTTTTATTCTTCTACATTTCTCTGCACCATTAGATTGGCAATATAAATTTCCCACAGAGTTTTATGACACCACTAACTATACTCAAAATAGACATCACCATTTTTTACTTAGATTGGTGAATGCTTTATTACAATAAGAGACTAACTGACGCTGACTATGATAAAAAAACTAACATAGCATTTATTGTTATTTTTAAATTTCTTGTTGCAGACGAATTGAACTCTGTTGTGTGCTTCCTAAGGAAGGTTGACATCTTCCTTATTGGTCCAATTCCTCCCTATTTAGATCCGAAAACATCCCTTATTTCATCAACAACTCAAAAAATGGTGGTTGAATTGTCTCTGGAGTTTGGCATTGTTTACCGACCATGTATGAAACATGATGTTGCTTGGTGCGATCCAGTGTTACTTGAAAGGAAACTGCGACTGGAATGTGTTCCTATGATAAATTATCAACTCCACTATTGTAAGACTATTGTTTTCGGTGTTGATGTGTTGCATCTAACGTAGTCAAAATGAGAGGCATATTTGTGGGTGCCCAAGACTGAAAGCCAAGATAGACCTCGAAAGGTAAGAAGTGTGTGGAAGAGGGTGTGGCTTTGTTGTAAGGGTGCCACTTCTGCAAATATGGCGTCAAGAGGTGGAATTCTTTGGCGTAGTGGCAGTAACTAAATTTGTTTGTGGATAGGGTCTCGAAGTGGTAAGGCACTGGGTGCCCTCCCTATTTATGCATCGCTCCAAGAGAAGGTTTAGATTCAATCCAGGGTAAGGGATATCGATATTTAATTGTGGCTTGGATGAGACAATGGTAAGCGGTAACTAGAGGATGTTTGATAGTGTCTTGTGTAACTGATTGATATGATGTAGACTTGGGTAATGATGCATCATGAGTGATATTGATGGATGGAGCAAGGGATCGAGGGGGTGGGTGCCTTGAGGGAGACTAAGAGACATTGGTAAATTTCGAGCATAGGGGGAGTATTGTGGGAGATGTCTTATTAGTGAGGTTCTCGAGCTGAACATGGTGATTCAAACACAGAGAGACAATGTTGGTGTTGGTAACATGGTGAGTGGATGTGGTTCGTGGTGGTGGTGAAGTGATAGATGATGAATTAAGTACATAGGTGTGTCCATCCTGTTTAAGGTGGTATTGATGCATCATGGTGTGATACACCGCTTGTCGGTCTTGTTGGTAAGGAAGGACGAGAAGTATATCAACACAATCTAACGGGGACACATCACAGATCATAGTGCTACGAAAGGACCAATGGAGAAAGTGACAATGAAACACTGAGAAATAGTAATGTGAGGACCGTCCTTTTGTACCCAGCCAAGGTGATATGGATCAGGGTGTGGGGTAGTGGGGATTTGCAGATGTTGGACTAAGTCTTGTGATATCAGATTCTTTTGAATACCATTTTCTAGAATGAGAGTGACGATTTCATTTTTAATTTGGCAGTTGTGAGTGAATAATGGAATGTTAGGGCGTCCTAGTTATGGCGTAGTCATGAGAATGAGGGATGGGTCATTTGTGGTGGTTTTGGTGAGAGATATGACATATGGTTGCTCGATAATCTCAGTAGGTGTGGCCTTTGCAAACAAGTTCTTATGGGGGTGGCTATTTTAAATGGCTCAACAGTCAACATAGTTATGGGAGTTGATCTTGTAAAAATTACACCAAACTGCATTGTTGGTCGCCAACAAGGAAGAAGGATAAGGTTGAGAATGAGAAGGGGGTGGTTTATCATCCTGGATTCGATATAATGGATATTTAATGTGAGGATTCACCTTTATTTCTATGGCCAAGGCCCGTAGGAAATTAGCCTTGTCTGGAGAAGCATTGTAAAAAAGATCTACCTCCCGCCAGAGAGGTAACAATAAACTAGAATAGAACTTAATTATCAATACCTCGTCTGGTTCATTGGCATGTATATGAATGCACATCTTGAAGAATACATCGATGCATCCTTGAACTGACTGATTGGAAATATGACGGAGTTATAACCACTTTGTGAGTAAATTATAATGGTAGCCTAGAGGATAGAAGTGTTCCCTCAATGCTTGACATAATGTATCCCATGAAGTAATGCAACCATTTTTCGGGGAAGATGGGGTACCGATCTTGATGATAAATTCCAAGCTATACATGTGTGTGTCCCACCAGGTTTGGGTGATTCCTTCTAGTTGAAGACTGGTTATTTGAAATTTGGTGGCCTATTCCATCTCAGGTGAGGTTATGAAATAAGTGGAGAGGCTACGGATCCAGGAATCGACTGTCTCTCCATTCATTTAGCCGAATAAATTGGTTAACTAAAAGGATGTGTCCAATTGCATGGTTGCAAAAGGTCTTTGTTGTTGGAATCAAATCATTTTTTGGAGAGCCAACACCAAGTCTTCAACTGGACTTGTTTTTTCTTTGTTGGATTCCTAACTAGAGACCTCTCGTCGAGGCGGCATGGTCGAAATAAATGAATATACCCTAAGGAGGGTGAAAGTATGATTTGAGAAAAAGCGTGAGAATAAGGATGAAGACCCCAAAAAAAAAAATGAATTTTGTGGATGAAGCTCTGGTCCCAAGGAGAGAACTTGCTCTAATATCAATTGATCTAGGTGTGAGAGTGTCTTATACAAGGGAGAATCAATTTTTCTGAAGGAGTGTGATGGTGTATCTACAAGAGATCTGTTCTTAATAAGAGGAGGTTAATTAGATGGATAATGCACTAAAAATAAGAGGGAACATGAATTGACTGAAGGAGATGAGCGCTATGCATTTCTACACGGAGAAGGAGAGTTTTGGATGATAGAGAAAAGAGGAACATTGTGTGTCTTCTTCTCCTCTGGAAGAGGGAATCCTTTTTCTTATTCCTTCACGCTTCCAACAACTGAACTAAAGGAGACTTTGCTCATATACTCTGAAGAACAAGATATGTGCACCATTTCCTTTTTGGTGTGCATTCTCTCTCCACACTCATTGAACAGAAAAACGAAAATGATCTCTCACTCATCTCAACGAAAACAAAAATCAATTACACACCAGAAGAATAGATAACACAAAACAAGATTCAACAAACTTCATCAATCATATTAGATGCCTGTGTCCCTTCTTAAATAGTCGAGGGAATATTCTACAAACGATAAATGTCTCTTTATTTCTTCTACGTTTCTCTACGGCATAATATTGGAAAGAGAAATTTCCCACAGAGTTTTATGACACCACTAACTATACTCTAAAACAGACATTGCCATTATTTACTTAGATTGGTGACTTATTTATTACAATAAGAGACTAACTGACGCTGACAACGATCATAAAACTAACATAGTATTTGTTCTTCTTTTTATATTGCTTGTTGTGGATTCCTTGAACTCTGATGTGCGCTTCCTGAGGAAGGTTGACGTCCTTCCTTATTGTTCCACCTTTCCTTTTGGATTTTTTGGAGTTTAACGAGAGGAAACTCTTAATGGTAGTATTTTTTAGCACATCGAACAATTGTCAGGGCATAGTCAATCATTCTTGTTTTCTAATTAAAAATAAATAAATGATTACTTGATATGAATTCACACCTATTTGGAACAGAGAGTTCAAACAACAATTCTTACTAGGTTTGAGGATGCGAAGAACCAGGGACGACAAAAAAATCAATCAGAATTTTTTTTGATGTTTTGGTAGCTGCCTAAGGTATTAACCTCCATGTGTAACCTATGACTTAGAATAGAATATTCCAGAAGCAAGTGAACCATTAAAAATATGTGTGCAAACCCTAGAATACAAGTCATCCTAGAAGAATAAATAATATTAGAATATTGTCTTCCAGAAATACAAGTTGGCTTCACAGGAAAAAGATAAACAAAAAATATCATTACCAGAAAGTTCGGTTAGCCCATCCAAAAAAGTCACTGGACAGATTAATATAAAGAGAGGACATTTTAGCTCATTTGTACACCTAGTTATTGTACAAGTCTTGTGGAGGAGGAATAAGGGCGCATGGTCATCTCTTGGTCTTGGTCTCTCTCTTGGTGATTTTCTTGGTGATATTCTTGGTGATATTCTTGCTAAGTATGGAGTAAGTTTGAGAAAAAGAGTAGTGCAGCTGCAGCTGTTGTAGTTGTGTATGGTACTTTTTTTGTGGATATGGAGATGCTCTCTCTCTCTCTCTTATGTGATACCCTTGGAGAAGGATCACTCTAGTTGTCTTGAGTTGTTGCTGCAGTTAACAACTAGGGTTTATCTATTGGTTCTAGAGTAGGCTTGCCAAAATTATTCTAAGTAAAGGATAGTGTGCTCGGGGGTGTCATCTATGAATTCCTATGGTTGGGTGACAATGATGTGACATTGTCTATGGTTAAACAACCATACACAAATTTTAACATGGTATCAGAGTGAGGTTTCCTTCATAATAGTCTAATAATTGGAAGGAAGATCCTCAGTTTACCCCATTGTCTAGATCATTGAGAACTTACTAAACCCACTAAGAAACTCACCTAAGTAGGGCGCATATCTTCTCAAGATCGGATCTACAAATTTTTGATGTTGAGAAATTAGGGTTTCCTCATAAAATCCTAGGTCTATAGTGCCAGTTGTAGTTGCAATGCTAGTTCCTTCATGCCAGTTGCAACACCAATTGAAGTGCCAGTTGCAACACCAATTGCAATGCCAGTTACAACACTAGGTGCAATACGAGTTGCAACACCAATTGCAGTGCCAACACTAGTTGCAGTACCAATTTTAGTAAAGCTTTTGTGAAATGTCGGGCCTAATATTTGGTTTTTATAATGTTCCTTACCCTAACTCATCTCGAGTTAACTTTAGATTGCAATTTGGATCACTTTGAAGTTTTAGGGTTCGTCATTTATTGTCGTTGTTATCGGATGGTGCCACTGCCTTCTGCTACCTGTCGTTGTTGCCGAAGGTATGTACTTATATATGATTAAACTATATCACTATTTTGAGTGTGATTAAAAGAGAAGGGATGTCTAGTCCAAGAAACAATCATAGATCTAGAGGGATCTTAGATCCACCACATTCATAGGAACAATGCACTCCAAGTTTGATTGTTTTCATATGCCTCTAGTTGTTATGGCATTATTGTGACCTTTTGAAATTCTAGTTCTATTTTTATTTATTGAAGTTATTATTATCATAGTAACCTATGTTCAAAGTTAAATCTAGAAACTAACTTTAGTCAAAGTATTAGATTGATTAAGGTTGAGACTAAAAATTTTATTTGCACTATATTCTCTAACTCAGATTTATGTCTATACAACATATTGTCTTAAGTACAAGGGACATGTTGAAGATAATAATTGTCATCTTGAGTGAAGGAGACTTTGAATAGAATAAACAACACTCATTCTTGAAGATAAGACTCCAGGTTCCAGGTTTGATTGATTAAATTAATAAGTTTCCAATTTTCACATATAAAGTTTGATAATTGCTACATTACTAGTTGTGACAACAATTCTTGAAAGGTTCTATCACTACTAGATACAATGAATACTTGCAATAATGTGAGTACTATTGATATAAATGATTATTGTACTTGGTCGCAATATGAAATAACATCTCCTATAGGACATACTTCTTGTTTTTATAGGAAGGTCACCTTGGTAATAATATGATGATTACCATGTGATTTCCTTTTTATTTTTGTTGACATAGATATGTTCTTATGAAAATGCTATTATACTTATTGTTCTTGTTTTCTTGTTCCGAGCAGGTTACCATGGAGAAATGATTGATCACAACACTAGAAGAGTCTTGTTCCTATTTCTTATTATTGTATTTTTATTTTGGTTCTTTCTCCAGGCGGTTCACAAGAATAGCTCTGAGAAGGAGCTATTGTGATTATTGTTCTCATTATTGTTTTTATTATTATAAGAGTATTATTCTTGTCTACTATTTTTCCCTTTGTTTTCCTTGTTCCGAGTAGGTCACATGTGATAAATATGAGATAATCTATAGTGATGGTTGTAGGAGAAAACATATTAGATGGTCTCTAGTTTGAGACATGGAGCACACTATCTAGATAAGAAGTTGTATACACGAATGTATACATCCATGTACCAAAGAAGAAGAAGATGAAGAAGGGTACTTTTGTGAGATTCATAGTATATCATATGGAGATTGATTGTAAGGAGAAAAAGGATCCAAAGATGACCGAAAAAATCCCTCTTGTGTAGTTGATCACTCTTCAGATCATCAAGAAGATTTAGTAGAGCCACAAGGGCCTACCCATAATCGTTGCAGTAACCAAGGAGAGACCAATGTGGTCCCATGAAACTTTGCAGGATGCAACATTGATGAGCCATATCATGAGGATAAAATGGCTCCGAAGATTATACAGAATCAGAGAGAGTCAAGATTCATAGGGAGAATGGATACTTAGAGAATTTCATATTCAGATGGAAGAGAGTGACGTCTTCTAGAATTGATAGAAATATTCCATGGGTTGACAAGGATAGATCGAAGCTTCAAAGGGTTTGAGGAGATATGAGATATTATGGGAAGATTCCATTGCTCCAGTAGAATTTACTACAAAGACCAAGGTGGAATCCAGTCAGAAGGATTGGGATACATATATTTTACTTGGTTCTGAGACCAGAAGGGAAGTAAGTGGTGACTTCCAAGTTGATCTACAAGATCAAACATGTTGCAGATAAATATCGTAGAGATGTACAAATATTGATTTGTTTCTAGAGGATTCTCCCACCGAGAGGGAGAAGATTATGACAAGACACTTTCTCTAGTATATTGCTACCGATGAACATGTAGCAAATATGTTGACCAAGCCTCTCTCAGGGACAATATTTGAGTGGTTCAAATGTTTTTTTCTCTAGTTAGTGAGAAGTAATGTGTTCCCTAGTAGAGGGAAGTGATGAGATCCCCAATAGTGGGATCTACTCCAACATAGGTTGGTACTCCAACGCAAGATGGTATGCTACCCCAGTGCAGGTTGGTACTCCAACACAGGCAGATATGCTACCCCAGTGCAACTTGATACTCCAACATAGGCTGGTATGCTACACTAGCACATTTTAGCACTCCAACGCAGATTGGTATGCTACTGCAGTGCAGGTTGGTACTCCAAAAAAGGATGGTATGCTACCCCAACACAGGTTGGTACTCCAATGCAGGTTGGTATGCTACCCCAGTATAGGTTGGTACTCCAATGTAGGCTAGTATGATACCCCATCACAAGTTGGTACTCCAATGTAGGATGGTATGCTACCTGAGTGCATGTTGGTACTCCAACACATGCTGGTATGCTACCCTAGCGCAGGTTGGTACTCCAACGTAAGATGGTATGATACCCCAATGCATCTTGGTACTCCAACGCAGGCTGGTATGCTAACCCACCATAGGTTGGTACTCCAACACATGTTGGTATGCTACACCAGTGCAGGTTGGTATGCTAGTCCAATGTAGTTGGTTTATTACCCTAGAACAGGTTGGTATGATACTCCAACGAAGGATGGTACACTACTCTAGTGAAAGTGCATAACTTCCTATGACATATAGATCTGTTATTGAAAACATGACAATGACTAGGGTGTAAAAAAGTTCAGAAGTAGTGATGATGATCATTCCAGGAGGAATACCTTCATCGTTAAGAGGGAGTGTTAAATTTTTTAGTTAGATTATGTGTGAGATGATGATTTATTAGTTCTGTATGAACTAGATTCTGACCTGTAGTGTCAAAAATGATTCCCAGTTAGAGTGTCAATTAGTAGCATCAAAGGTTACTAGCTAGAGGGCCAACCAGTAGTGTTGGAAGTCTTTTCCATATAGATGGCTAATGTGTGTCTATGATGGTGATAATTGTTACATGATCTATTTGATCATATGATAGTCTGTGTGGGTATGGTGATGCTACCTGTAGACTGGTCTGCAATACCATGTGAGTATTTCCCATATCATGTGATATGGGTTGATGTGTTTGAGACCACTACATGAAAAGCATCTTAGTTAATACATCCCTAGTTAAGAGGGAGTGTTGATGTTTTGGTAGCTGCGGGAGGTATTAACCTCAACATGTAACCTATGACTTAGAATAGAATATTCCAAAAGAAATAGAACCATTAAAAATGTGTGTGGAAACCCTAGAATACAAGTCGTCCCAGCAGAATAAATAATATTAGAATATTGTCTTCCAGAAATACAAGTCGGCTCCACGGGAAAAATTTAAACAGAAAATATAATTACTAGAAATTTAGGTCAGCCTAGCGAGGAGATTCATTGGATAGATTAATATAAATAGAGGAATTTTTATCTCATTTGTACACATATTTAGTGCACAAGTCTTGTGGAGAGTTGCAGTTGCAAAGAGGAATAAGGGCGCATGGTCATATCTTGGTCTCGATTTCTCTCTTGGTGATTTTCTTGGTGATATTCTTGCTAAGTATGGTGGAAGTTTGAGAGAGAGAGAGTAGTGTAGTTGCAACTGCTGCAATTGTGTATGGTACTTGTTATATGGATATGGAGACTCTCTCTCTTGTGCACTACCTTTAGAGAAGGAACACTCTACTTGTCTTGAGTTTTTGATGCAGTTAGAAACTAGGGTTTATCTCTTGGTTATGGAGTAAGCTTGCCAGAATTATTCTAGGTAAAGGTTAGTGTACTCAGGGGTGGCATATGTGAATGCCTATGGTTGGGTGACAATGATGTGACATTATCTATGATTAAACGATCATACCAAAATTTCAACAACAATGAACTTTCAACACACAATTATTTGTTGCATAGGTTTTTAAAAATTTGATGGCAACTGACAAAATGAGTTTGACAAGAACATAAATTTGGGCTTTATCAATCAAATATAGCATCAATATTCATCATTATAGTGGGATTGCAAGAATATACAGGTTTAAATTCTTTCATTAATTTTACATGTTCGGATTCAAAGTCATTTGTCTAAGTTCATCTGCAGTTTCAAAACTCATTTATTAGTCCCTGTTGAAGGTGTAGAGGGACTATATTGATCGATAAGTCGTTGACTTCATATTAACTTTCCCTTTGACTATAATGTTTTGCACAATCTCTATTGTTAGAATTAGAGAATAGAAAGCATTGTTTTTTATATAATAAAAAATAATTATTTGTCATCATCTCATTGGAGAATAGATTTGAAGTCTTGTTGTCAGCTTCTATATTCCCAATGTTTTAAATGTTTAGATATCCAAAGTTTTGAGCATCGACACTCTTTTTGAATTTTTTTATTTTTATTTTTATTGAAATGTTTACATACCAAAAGTTTTGAGCATTGACATTCTTTTTGAGGTACTTGAATAAGCATGAAAAATTAAATGTTTACATAGAGTGAGGCCCTTAAACATGCCCTATAGCCTTAAATGTTTACTTAAATAGGCATGTGAGAGTACAATTTTCCTCCAATTTTTGTATACAATCTTGCAGTGAATTTGGGCAATATTGTTGTCCACTGCCACTCACACAATCATCGTATGTTTCATATTTATTATATGTTTGGAATGAAATTTAGTCATCATTGAAGTTACATATGTTATTTACTGGTTCACTGGTTCCTTCTTGTTCACTGGTTCGTTAGTTGTTGGTTGTTGTTTTTTGGTTTAACTTTGCAAGGTTGAAGTCATGCACCTGTAGTTTGACTTGTTGGTGCTTACTCACTATTTTGTTGCTTGCTTCTTGTTTTTGTTTTCTTCAACTTTGCAAAGTTGGAGTCCTGCACCAGCAGTTGGAGTTGTTTTTTCACTTTGCAGGGTTCAAATCCTGCACCCACAATTGGAGTTGTGATTATGTCGTTCATCATTGACGAGTAAGTTTCAATACCATAGTTTCATTTGTATTCGTTGTTTACTGTTTATTGTTTACAGTTTGCAAGTAATAATGTTTAAGTATTTATTCATCATTATTATTGTGCATACATTCCATAGAGGTTGGCATATCTTTTCCTCCTGCTCTTAAATTTTCCTCCAATATTTTCCCCAAACTCTGCACCATGTGCATGCCAATGTCATCCATACAACTCCGACTGCCATTTTTTCTAGCATTACAAATCCCAGTCCTTTTTCGTATGTGAAGAAGTGGAAATCTAACGCCTCAATTGAATAAGGAAATTATTT
>ML803644.1:4458-25186 GCA_009831015.1 Picea engelmannii
ATTTAGTTTTTGTTTAATTCTTGTTAATATCTTAGTTGTTTTCTTTCTAACCTTTTACATTACAGCTGTCATGACTAGCAGAGCCCAACTAGGCATGTAAGCACTCACTTTTTGCTCACACATCGACGAAAAGAGTGCAAACATGTATAAATCCAAAAAGGACCAAAGCATAGAATATCTAAAGTCTTGGAATGGACCTACGCTGTAGATCGGGGGATAAGTGCTTGACCGTTGGTTTTGGCCGAAGGTAGATCAGAACCGTAGATCAAGGTATTTGACAGTTCGACACTTCAAAAGAAATGGATTGTACTAGAGTGAAAACTCTCGAAGTCCCGAAGTTTGAAGTTAATCCAGACTGTTCATTGAAATAAACATGTATCAGAAGATCAACTTGTTCAGGAGTTCGACGTTTGGGAGAATTGGAGTGTGCTAGTGTGGAATATCCTAAAGCCCCAAAGCCTGAAGTCTGGAAGTCGAAGAACAGAAGTGGTGTGGCATGATAACGTCGCCAGTAGTGATGTGGACCTTTCCTAGACATGCCACGTTCTACCACCTTAGTTGTTGACAACTGTACTATGTGGACCTCGAAAATTAAGGAAGTTCAGGAGTTTAGGAGAATTGGAATGTGTAAGTGTGAAAACCATCGAAGCCCGAAGTCCCAAATTGATGTGGCCTCCTGACGTCACCAGGGATGACATGTGTAATATCCCCCGATAGTGCCCCAGTTATATTATGAATTGTAATCATGTTTATGAATTGTAATCATGTTTTGTAGGCTGGTGAGACGAGTATTGATAAGTTGGTGGGCTTATGTGTTTATTAGGCTGGAAAGCCTAAGTGTTAAGGCTGGGAGCCTAATTTTGCATATGTAATTATGCAGATCATTAATATAATATATAAACATTATTGTGTTTCGACCGACCACGAAGAAAGAGTGATGGGGGACTAAGCTTCCACAGTATGGGTAAGGGAGAGGGGGTTGAGAGGTAGGAAGAGGGGCTACGCTTGAGGGCTTAAGTCCTTAGGAATAATAATTTATTATTATTCCAAAGTGGTGTGAAAGGTATGTTTTTATCCTAAGTCCTAGGAGAGGCAATGCATCCATCCCCAACGTGTGAAAAAGGGAACGCATACTTGATGGACTGCATGCATCTTCATGGGCGACATGTATCGGCCTAGGCACATGCAATTTAACCCAAGAATTGAGTCGGGATGGGGGTTTTCCCTCCATTCTGTCATTGGCTGTCTGAACTGTGGGGAGTATGTGAACGACCTCTACTTAATTTTCCTGTCATGCAATCCTGAAAACCAGAACCGGAAGTCGACTGGTGTATTCCTGTGAATTTTGTGGCCTCTGTATTTGTCCTTTGAAATGTTCACGTACGTACCTGAGACCCAAAATACGTCACCTGAGTCGTTCTATGAACCTTCCATACTCTGCCTGAGTTCACTAGAATCATTCCTTAGAATCATTTTGTCTCTACACTGGACCTTTGCATAGCCACACACCTCTAAAGCTAACCTGTGTCTTCTGTGAAACCTGAGTAATTGTCTATGCCATGTGTGTTATAACTGTGGGTTGTTGTGGCCATGCAGTACCTTGGCTGAGTGTGATTGGCTATCATCATTAGTTCCTTCCTGAGCCTTGTTGTCCTCCTTGTGTTGGAACATAGATGAAGAAGAAGGTTGTCAGGCTTGTGTGCAACACTCTCTCCAGGTGAGAGAGGCGGTTGTGGTTGAAGAAGCAGGTTTCCAGGCCTGTGAGCGACTCTCTCCAGGTGAGAGAGTGCACGAAGGAAGTGAGAAATCCTAGAAGGACTCCTGTAGCTGCCACAGAGCTCGGAGAATTCTAGTTTGGTCTGTTGTTGAAGCCCAAGGCAAGGGAGGTTTAGCAGCCGAAGGACTGTCTTGGTGACAGTGAAGGTGTATACTCCTGGGGTGGGACAGGAATGTGGGGAATGATATTTTGTGAGCAGTGGGTATAAGTGGCTCTTGGGAAAGAATCCTTCCTCATAAACTATGTGTCTTTTGTTGACCTTGCCTAGCCTAGGATTCCCTTTCCCGATGGAGCTTAGTCCCAGATCGGGGGTGACCTACTGCTGAGAGTGATGAGCAACGCAGTATAAGGCTGGGAGGTTTGTGGAAGGTCTGCACGCAGTTGGTGGTGTATTACAATTTCAAATATAAGTATCATTATGTGTTTTAATTATGTACTTAATTAAAATGCATGTTCTGTGATACTTGTAATATTATCATGTATTCTGTTGCTAGTTTGAATTGTTGTTAATTCTGTTTAAGTTTGTATGACAACATCAAATCCATGTCAAATGTCATGATTTGATTTAGTGCTTATTCTTTATAAATAATGCACGTTATATATTTAAGTATGAGAATGGTTTCGTGAAGTAGCATTTCCCGACAAGTGGGTTGATGGCCAGGGGACGTTACAATATGGTATTAGAGCCATGTTTTCAACGCTGAGCCTGGATGGGATGGATAAGTGGTCTTTGGACCCAAGGTTTCAAGTGTAAATGGTGTTTGAAGGAACCAATTTTGAATCTTAGATTGTTTCTAAGTGCCAAGGGGTTACATTGGCCATGTTACAAAGCTCAGGAGGAGTAGCGGTAGAACAAAACTGCAACCGGCATGGTATTTGACCACACAGAGAGAGCGCTCAACACTTGGGGTGTTGGAGTCATAGGATCTGTTCGGACGGAAGGGAAATTAAGTACAATCGTCAAATCTAGAGAAGGTATAGGAGGGTTATCTTGGAAGCCTTTGGAGTTCGGCAATCGGGAGAAGTGAGGTGCGCGGAGGCATAAACGCCTGAAACACGAAACCCCGAAGTCCTGAGGGAGATTTAAACTGTAGATCTGGAGAAAGGATTGACCATTAGATCACGTAGAAGAGAAGATTGTAATTTTGGGAGTTCAGCTGTCGAGAGAAGCGGGATGTGTCATTGCACAAACTCCCGAAGTCCGAAGTTTTGAAGCGAAAGAGTAGACGTGGTGGGGCCGGATGACATTGCTAGTATTCTGCCATGTGACATCCTGTGTGAGCAGGGTTAGTTGGGCTCAATTTTACATAATGTAGTTAAGGGTCGGAGGACCCATAGTGGCATTGATCATGATACATTAATATCAATGTCCAGGAGACATTGCGGGGACCCAAGTTGCACAGAAGATAATTATCCAAGGCGGTCCCGCAATCCAAATCGTGGTTTCACTGAGGGGTTCCATGTCAGTGTCAGGAGAATTTCGGAATGAAGGGAGGGTTACTCCAAAACCACCAATGCATGCCCCCACAATTGGGAAAAAATTAATTGATGTAAGGTAATGACGTCACCTAAGGTGACGTAGAAGTGTTCGGGGTGTGCGGATGTGAAATCTTTTGATGTCCTGAAGTACCGAAACTCAGACGCCTGAGGTTCCACATTGAGTGTCAGCCGTTGGATGCTGGGTAGATGTGGAAAGTTGATCCTCCCTACGTCACGAGTTCGTTAGTCTGAAATTCGGGAAGTTGTTGTGAATTTCTTTGAAACCTCCCGAAATGCGAAGTCGCGAAACATATTTTTTTCTAAGCGAGCGGTCACGAACCGCGATCACATGGGTTGGGGATTAAGAGAGAAGGGGCTAGATCCTGAAGGATTGTTACAAAGCCGAGAAGAAAATTCATGAAATCTGAATTTTTTCTTAATTCAGATTTGTTTATGAAGGTTGTGGGATTTGTTAAGGAATAATGGCTTGACAAATTCCGATTGTCTGCAGATTGTGTTTGTAGAAGTTTAGCGAGTTCCAGAACTGAGTAGAATTGCCACTGAGTGAAAAATAAATGGAAGAGACACATAATGCTTCTAGATCAAAGAATGAAGCTAAAGGGATGGATGTTCATTTGGGAGTTGAAGGGTCGAACTCCAATGGGCATGGAGAAGAGATAGATAAGGAAGGGCATATGATGAAGATCATTGAAAAATTGTAGAAAGATGCCCAAACTCATCAAACAGATAGAATAAATATCAGGAAAGCTTAGGATAAACAAGGTGAATTCAAATTAAAGTTGATGAAGAGTCTGGAGAGAATAGAAAATAAGTTGGACCAGGAGAGAGACTTGATAAAAACCAGGAGTCACCTGACTTCTGAGGGAAGAATATCAAGGAGTATTGGTAAACACCATCATCACTCCCAAGGTCACTCCAAGTGGAGGGAACACAGTAGTTCAAGCCCATCTCCTACCATAAATCACAGGAGATCTGGAGTGGATGAACTAAAGGGTGAAATGAACAATATTAAGCCTCCAACCTTTGATGTAGAACATAAGAAGGAGGAAGATGTCGAGACATGGTTGCTTGGCATGAGGAAATATTTCCAACTGCATAATTATTCCTCTCATGCAGAAGGAAGAATTGCAATGTATCAACTGAAGGGAAAGGCATCCATGTGGTGGGATCAACTTGTGCAGGTGCAACACTATAGAGAGAAAGATATCACTTGGAAATAATTCATGAGATATTTCGAGAAGAAATACTTGACTACAATATACTATGACAGAAAGATGAAACAATTATTTGAACTCAAGTTGGGCAGCATGACCATTGATGAATACGAATGAATTTTTTTGGAATTACTGAAGTATGTTCCGTTCATCAAGGATGAGACTGTCAAGATTCAAAGGTATCTAAGTGGACTACCACCTTCCATTGGGGACAAGATCTAGTATAATGACCCTAAAACTATGAAAGAAATGATAAGAAGAGAGAAATTCTTATATGAGCAGCAAAGAGAGAAGCCTACTTTTCGGAAGGCTTGGGAAGACAAGAAGAAATTCAATATGGATCAGAGGAAGAAGGGAACTAAGACACCTTTTTTCAGAAACAGTCCTCAAGAACAACCATCTTTTAGAGAGGCTAGGAAGGTTGAATTAGGTGGGAAAATACCAAGACCGACACCTATGGAATGTTAGGGTTGTAAAGAAAACCATAGGTACAAAGATTTCCCCCATAAAAATGATAAAGTGAGAGTTGTCCACAATGTATAACAGGCTGAAATAGTGGAGGACATGGGCAGTAGAATGCTAAGGATCTATGTAGCCCTGGACAATAAGAAATTTGAATATCAGTCGCACATGATTGAAGTGGAAGGTATGATTAACAACCAATCATTTACTATTTTAATTGATTCAGGGGCTATCCATGCTTATATATATCTTAGAGTGGTGGAAAGTTTGAAATTGTTGAGAAGAAAACATGGAAAATCTTGGTTAGTGCAGCTGGCTATAGGAACCAAGAGAAGAGTTACAAAATTGGTTAAGTCTTGTCCAGTGAACATGAATGGACTGAGCACAAAGGCTAAATTGAACATTCTACCTTTAGGCTCTTATGACTGCCTAATTGGGATGGACTAGTTGGACCAACACCATGCCATATTGGACTGTCGTAATAAGGTATTCACTTATCTGGATGAGGAAGGAGATCGGAAAAAAGTCCAAGGAATTCCTAGAGATGTTGTTGTTAGAGAAATCTTAGCATTGCAGCTAAAGAAGTGATTAAGGAAAGGCTATAAATTATTTGCAGCCCACTTGGAGGAAGCACCTGAGGATAATGTGTCAAATATTGAAGACCATGTGGTACTAAAAGAGTTTGAGGATATATTCCAGGAGGTACCAGGACTACCTCTGAAAAGAGATATAGATTTCTCTATAAACCTGATTCCTAGAGCATCTCTAGTGTCGAAAACTCCTTACAGAATGAGTACGTCGGAGATGAAATAACTACAATTGCAGCTTGAAGATCTTCTGAAGAAGGGGTATATACGCCCAAGTGTGTCACCTTGGGGTGCCCCATTCCTGTTCATGAAGAAGAAGGATGGGACGCTGAGATTGTGTATCGATTTCAGACAATTGAAAAAAGTAACTGTAAAGAACAAATATCCTCTACCGAGGATTGATGACCTCTTCGATCAGTTGAGGGATGCGAAGATATTTTCGAAGATAGACCTCAGGTTAGGATATCACCAGGTAAGGATAAAGGATGAAGACATCAACAAGACTGACTTTAGAACAAGGTATCATAATTACGAGTTCATAGTGGTGTCGTTTGGGCTGTCAAACGCACGCATTGTGTTTATGTGCCCGATGAATGGTGTATTTAGGGACTATCTATATAAGTTAGTCATAGTCTTCTTGAATGACATTCTGGAGTATTCCAAGTTAGAGGAAGAGCATGAAAAATATCTTAGGATGGTGTTACAGGTGCTAAGAGAGCACCAACTGTATGCCAAGTTGAGCAAGTGCTCTTTTTATCAGGAGCAGATCCATTACTTGGGGCATATTATTTCGAAGGATGGGATAGTTGTAGACCCTGAGAATATTGAGTCCATCAAAGAATGGTCAGTGACAAGGAATGTGACATAATTCATATCCTTTATGGGTCTATTTGGTTATTACAGAAGGTTTATCGTAGGGTTCTCAAGGATAGCTCACCATATCACATCCTTGCAAAGGAAGGAGAAGTTTCAGTGGACAAAAGATTGTGAGAAAATATTTCAACGATTGAAGCAACTGTTAACCAATGCTCCAATTCTGAGGATTGCAGATCCAAATGAAGACTTTGTGGTGTGCACAGATGCATGCAAAGAAGGACTGAGAGGAGTCCTCAGTCAGAATGGATTCATAGTCTGCTATGAATCCAGAAAGTTGAAAGAGCACGAAAGGAACTATACAACTCATGATTTGGAGTTGGCAGCCATATTACATGCTCTAAATAAATGGAAGCATTACCTCATGGGAAGGAGGTTCGAACTGAGAACAGACCATAACGGTCTAAAGTATTTTCTTGAACAACCAACCTTGAATGATAGGCAGAGTAGGTGGCTGGATTTTTTGTGTGAGTATGATTTTGATATCCAACATATCAAAGGGAAGGAGAATAAAGTGGGTGATGCACTCAGTAGGAGAGTACACAAATTACATGCTAAAACCATTAGCATGTACCAAACTGATATAAAAGGCAGAATTTTGGAAGCTGCAAATGTAGATTTGCAGTACATGGAGCTGGTAGCAAAGCTACAACAAGGTGAGATGCCATAGAAAGTGGAAAATTATAAATTGGAAACTGATGGAACACTTCTGTACAAGAAAATAATTTATGTACCTAATGTCTAGGACATGAAACTTATGATTTTGCATGAAATGCATAATGTGCCTTATGTAGGGCACCCTGGATATCAGAAAATTGTGGCAGCAATCAAGAGCCATTACTTTTGGCTAGGTATGAAGAAAGAGATTGGTGAATACATCACCAGATGTATGGAGTGCCAGAAGGTTAAAGCTAAGCACAGGCACCTAGCAGGGTTGTTGCAACCTTTACCCATTCCTGAGTGGAAGTGGGAAGTGGTGAAAATGAATTTCATCACCAGATTGCCCAGAATCGACAAGCAACATGATTCAATCATGGTGGTGGTGGATAAGCTTACGAAAGATGCCCATTTCATTTTGTTAAAGACTACTCACAAGGCAACGGATGTTGCCGATGTATTTATGAAGGAGGTGGCATGATTGCATGGAATTCCCAAGACAATTGTGTCCGACAGAGACCCAAAATTCACCTTGAATTTCTGGAAAGGGTTATTCAAAGGGTTCAGAACGAATAGGAACTTCAGTACAACTTATCATCCTGAGTTTGATGGAAAGACAGAGAGGGTGAACAGAGTAATAAAAGACATGCTAAGGATGTATGTGATGGACAAACCATCGAAATGGGAAGACTACCTGCACTTGGTAGAATTCACCTACAACAATGGTTATCAAGCATCATTGAAGATGAGCCCATTTGAATCACTTTATGGTAGAAAGTGCAATACTCTAGTAAGTTGGGATAATCCAGTTGATAGGGCAGTAGTTGGGCCAGAGTTGCTCAAGGAAATGGAAGAACAGATGCTAAAAATTAAGCAGAATTTGAAAGCTGCCCAAGACAAGAATAAAAGTTATGTTGATAAGAACAGAACCCACAGAGAGTTTAAAGTGGGTGACCATGTTTTCCTGAAAGTAAAAGCCAATAGAAGGTCCTTGAAGCTAGGAAACTGTGCCAAGTTAGCAGCCAGATTTTGTGGGCCATTTGAAATCCTAGAAAGGATTGGGCCAGTTGCATATATGCTTGCATTACCTGCATCCATGACTATACATAATGTATTTTATGTTTCATTTCTTAAGAAATATATACCTGATGCTAATCATGTTATCGATTGGAATGTGATTCAGGTGGAGCAAGAAGGTGTCTTGCAAGTGCATCATGTGCGCATATTGGACTGGAAAACGAAACAACTCCGGAATCGAGCCATAGGGCTTGTAAAGGTCCACTGGACCTGGTACGGTCCTGAGGACATGACATGGGAGCATGAGGATGCTATGCGGGTAGAATACCCACATCCTTTTGAAGATTTTGAAAATCTTGTTGATGTTGTGTAAATATTTGCACTGAGGATAGTGCAAACATAAGGGGAGGGGATTGTAATATCCTCCAGTAGTGCCCCAGTTATATTATGAATTGTAATCATGTTTTGTAGGTTGGTGAGCTGAGTATTGATAAGTTGGTGGGATTATGTGTTTATTAGGCCAGAGAGCCTAAGTGTTAAGGCCAGGTGCCTGATTTTGTATATGTAACTATGCATATCATTAATATAATATATAAACATCGCCGCGTGTTGATCGACCATGAAGAAAGAGTGATGGGGGACTAAGCTTTCATAGTATGGGTAAGGGAGACTGGGGTGAGAGGTAGGAAGACATGTTAATATTGAGGGCTTAAGTCCTTAGGAATAATAATTTATTATTATTCCAAAGTGGTTTGAAAGGTATGTTTTTATCCTAAGTCCTGGGAGAGGCAACACATCTAGCCCCAACATGTGCAAAAGGGAACGCATACTTGATGGAGTGTATGCAACTTCATGGGTGACATGTGTCAGCCCAGCACATGCAATTTAACCCAAGAATTGAGCTGGGATGGGGGTTCTTCCTCCATTCTGTCATCGGCTATCTAAATCATGGGGCGTCTGTGAACGACCTCTGCTTAATTTTCCTATCATGCAATCTTGAAAACTAGAACCAGAAGTCGACTGGTGTATTCCTGTGAATTTTGTGGCCTCTATATTCATCCTTTGCAATGTTCATGCATGCACCTGAGACCCGAAATCTGTCACTTGAGTCATTCTGTGAACCTTCCATACTCCGCCTAAGTTCACTGGAATCATTCCCGAGAACCGTTTTGTCTCTACACCAGACCTCTGCATAGCCACGCATCTCTGAAGCTGACCCGCGTCTTCTATGAAACCTGAGAAATTGTCTATGACGTGTGTCTTATAACTATGGGTTGTTGTGGCCATGCAGTCCCTTGGCTGAGTGTGATTGGCTACCATCATTTGTTCCTTGCTGAGCCTTTTTGTCCTCCTTGTGTTGGAACGGAGCTGAAGAAGCAGGTTGTTAAGCTTGTGTGCAACACTCTCTTTAGGTGAGAGAGGTGGTTGTGGTTGAAGAAGCAGGTTTTCAGGCCTGTGAGCGACTCTCTCCAAGTGAGAGAGTGCGCGGAGGAAGTGAGAACTCCTAGAAGGAGTCCTGTAGATGCCGCAGATCTCAGAGAATTCTAGTTCGGTTTGTTGTTGAAGCCCAAGGCAAGGGAGGTTTAGCAGCCGAAGGGATTTCATGGTGACAGTGAAGGTGTATACTCCTGGGCTAGGACAGACATGTGGGGAATGAGAGTCTATGAGCAGTGGGCATAAGTGGCTCCTGGGAGAGAATCCTTCCTCATAAACTCTGTTTCTTCTTTTGACCTTGCCTAGCCTAGGATTCCCTTGCATGGTGGAGCTTAGTCCCAGATCCGGGGTGACCTACTGTTGAGAGTGATGAGCAGTGTGGTCTAATTCTAGGAGGTTCGTGGAAGGTATGCACACAGTTGGTGGTGTATTACAGTTTCAAAGATATGTATCATTATGTGTTTTAATTCTGTACTTAATTAAAATGCATGTTCTGTGATACTTGTAAGATTATCATGTATTCCATTGCTAGTTTGAATTGTTGTTAATTCTGTTTAAGTCTATATGACAGCAGTAAATCCATGTCAAATGTCTTAATTTGATTTAATGTTTATTCTTTATAAATAATGCATGTTATATATTTAAGTATGAGAATGTTTTCATGAAGTAGCATTTCCCGACAAGTGGGTTGATGGTCGGGGGACGTTACAACATGGACACATGGTATGTGTGCCATGTGTCAATGAGTTAAGAACCTTTTGAAGATAGAAATTCCAGTTAGAACATGACATGTGTCATCCACCATATTGGGCCATGTGTCTGCATCTAGTATTTTTCCACATGGCACTCCTCTCGACCATGGGTAATGGGGCCCTGATGAATACATAAAGTACTTAAAACCTTGGCGAAGAGTTTAACTAGACCGGTTCCATGATAACTTGACCGCAGTAGATGTGTGGTGTCAGATCGTGAAGTCTAGAGACTTGACATTCTGGGAGAAATGGTTCATGGTGGAATGGGAGGAAGAAATCCCCAAAGTTCCATAGCACTGAAATAACGTGACATAATGATGTCACCAGGGGTTACGTGGAAGTATTTGGAGATTCATGGTTTGGGATTTTTGGGGTGTGTAGATGTGAAATCCTCCGAAGTCCCAGAACCCCAAAGTAAATATCACCATTGGATGTTGGGAAGCCGTGGAATGTTGATCCATCATCCTTCGCGAGTTCACCAGTTCAATGTTCTGTGATGTTTTTGATGTGTGGAAAGGGAAATCTATGAATATTCAGAGACCCAAAGTTTCAAGACTCCAAATAAGTGCCCAACTATTAGCACTTGGTCACATGCGAATCAAGGGATGAAGAAAAGGGGCTAGCACCCGATAATTATTGCAGAGTAGTGCATGTCTTAGAGATAGAAGCATGAGGGGTTCTTTATCGACCCAAACCCATAGGAAATGGAGTCTGATATTCTTTCTGTTGAATCAAATTGGTTTATGTTATTCTGTAAAATTAAAAGATTTTGCATAGTTAACAATTGACAGAACCGAACGGAATTGTTCCATAGTGCAGAGAAATGGAGGAGGCACATGATGCTTACAGTTCAGAGAATGAAGCTAGAGGAATGGATTTCCATTTGTAAATTGAAGGTGTTAGCACAAGATTGGTTTATGCCTCAACGTTTCATAAGTGGTGCTACCTACAGGCGTTACCTAATATTTCACAGAGAACATAATCTGCATTTCATTATACATTTTGGCAAATGAATACAATTGTTATGGGATTTTTATTTATTTTGGGGAAAATTGAAATTATATCGAGTTATTCCCAATCTCCAAGTTTTAAAAAATCAAAGAACCCATGGATTTATGCTACCGAATTTCATGCATAAACACAGTTGGGTGCTACCTACAGGCACTGCGAAATATTCTGGCAGAGGCTAAATTGTCCAGAGTTATTTTGCCAATTTTGAGTCACTAATTTAAAAATTGGGTTATGAGCAGTTGAGAATGTATTTTTGAAAACTGGAGGAGGTTTTTGATCATAACAGTCCAAATAACAAAAACCTCTCTCAATTTTTCAAAATGTGTTTTTGTTTGAGAGATATTGGATATAGAAGTGGCGCTGCGTACTCTGCACAATGGTGCTGCCTAATTTCCTGTAGTGGTCACAGTTTTGATACTCGCCTTGTTGGAAGGCTTCCACATGTCAAGGAGAGTTCGAATGGATTCTCAAGGATAATTTATATATCAAGGGACACCTGCACCTAATATTTATCTCCATCAAATGCCTCATGCATGAGGTGGAAACAATTTATTAATGACTTCCAACAAATTCCTGAAAATCAACAGTTTGTTGTATTTGTGTCTCTTTGATTGTTGCCACCTATCTCCTAGGCTTAGAATCCAATGGAGGAGATGGGATTTGACCTCCTAAGGTTATTTGTATGCTATTTTATATTTAAGGAAGGAGAGATCTCTTGGAGAAGGGTTGGATTCATGAGAAAGAGAGATGAGAGAGTTGTAGGAGGCACTTTGCCTGTGATCATTGTAACCCTGAGGGGCTTTTGTTTTTATAAACATTTTTTTTATTGAAGGTTCATGATATATGTGTTATCAGATTGTATCTCTTGTTTTCTTTCCCAATTTTTCTTCTTACTTGAATGAATTGTACACCTTGAGGATCATGGTTTCCTTTGATTAATGGATTCTTGAGCATTTGAGGATCTGATGTATTTTGCCTATTAGTCATTGTTTATATTCAAGTACCTTGAATTCATTTATGCATAGAGGATATCTGCCTTATGGATGTTCGTCTTTGTGTTATATTTTTCTTCCTCTATTCAATAAAACTTTATCTGATACGCATATTGATTGCATTTAATGAGCAGGGTGTTTGCTTGACTCCATAGCCCAATGGTCCATCAATGATTTACATCATCTTACTATCCTTCCCCTTCCTTGTTTTCTTCTTCTTAATCCACAAAACCAATCAAGCATTTTTATTTCTATGTTACCAAGCTTACTCTCATTTGCATTTTTGGAGTGACTCTTGGAGTGCTAACATAATTGGCATCATTGTCGGGGAAGGATTTGAGCAGATTGAAAAGATCCCTGGGAAGAACGACATTGTACAGCTCCAGCTTTAGATGGTGACTGAAGTTGGACACCTTCAAGACTACACATTCACCATGGCGACTCCATTGTTCAGAATATGTTGGTGACTCCACTGGGGATGAGGCAAATCAAATGGCTATGAAGGCTATCCTGGCCAGGAGGTTTGCCCCATTCGATTTCTCATCTATAGAGGATTATCCACATATTGTGCCTCTTATTGATGAATGGAAAGATTTGCTACCCATATTTTATGAAGGTAAGAATGACAACCCTGTTGAGCATGTTCATGAATTTCATGCTTTGATGCAGCATCTTGACATCCATCATGAAGATATATTGATGAAAATGTTCTTGTATTCATTGGATGGGAATGCATGTAAATGGTATTTATCATTACCCCCTTCCAGCATTTCATCCTTGAAGGATTTCCACAGAGTATTCAATGAACACTGCAAAAGGTTTTAACCCTTTGAAAGTATTTGTTATAACTGTTGTGAGGGATATGTAGAATGTGCTCAAGATTTGTTAGATTGCACTGCTGAATATAAAGATGAAAACTATTTTATTCACTGTCCAAATGAAGATAGGAATGAACCTATTTCTCTTTCTTATTCCCGAGAAGAAAGTCTTCCAGATATCAGTCATGATTGTACTAATGATTGCATGGATTCATTTTCATTATACCATGTACCTTATGCATCTGATGTCTCCGATTCAAAAGAGGAACCAATTGTAGAAGAGGATCTTTCTATTTTCCTGCAAGAGGTTTCCCATGATATCTTTTCACCTAAGATTGAAGAGAGAGATCGAGAGATTGTTCGTTTTTCTGTGCAAGACCAAGGAGCCTTGGGCTCACCTATCTTTGATGAATACTCTGATGAAGAAGAGCAGATCCATTTTGTTGATTTGAGGAGTAGTCAACCGAGTTATGACAGTTATGAATCCGATTATGATGGAGAACAATATTTTGAAGAAATCAACTATCAGGAAACCGCCGAAGACATTCAACAGTCATCTCTACAAATCAATGATCTTACATGCACTATATTTGAACCTGGATCTGTAAACAACAAGAAACAATATTTCATTAGCAGTAAAGTAATTTTTCATCCATGTTCAAATTTGCAGGTAGTTGGAGGTGGCAACCATTCTCAAGAAAAACATGTGCAGATACTTTTCCATCTTCAGCTGAAACAACAGCAAGAGGTATTTGTTTACAACTTTATTGATCCATTTGCTAATTATCTAGAGTCTTTGAGCAACTTGAATGTCAAAGAACTTTTTTCAAATGAAGGATGGTTGTTCTTCTATTTTGAAATGAATTTTTGTAATCTTCGGGTTCCTACATTCATCTTTTCCGGACCAAGTTATTCACCAGTTACTCAGATATTTGTATGGCTTCATTGGAAGCATGATCTTACTTAACCAAGAAGTAGCACGCTTGATTAGAGTAGGAGTAGGAAGAAATAAGATCATTTTTGAGCATTTCCTTTTTGTCAGTTTTTAGAATTTGTTTTCAGCATATGGTCATATCAGTTTCAAATAAGGAACATAGGTGCTTTTGAGTATAGAGGTTTTCTGGGACAGAGTTAAAGATGGACAAGGCACAGGTATACAAGTTCTTGGCAGCTCGCGGGGAGCATGCCATCCCCCATGGAGCCTATGTTAGCACAGTATTGGTTTATGCCTCAGTGTTGCATAAGTGGCGCTACCTACAAGCGCTACCTAATATTTCACAGAGAACATAATCTGCATTTCATTATTCATTTTGGAAAATGAATACAATTGTTATGGGATTTTTATTTATTTTGTGGAAAATTGAAATTATATCGAGTTATTCCCAATCTCCAAGTTTTCAAAAATCAAAGAACCCATGGATTTATGCTACCGAATTGCATGTAGAAACACAATCGGGTGCTACCTACAGGTGCTGCATAATATTCTGGCAGAGGCTAAATTGTGCAGAATTATTATGCCAATTTTGAGTCACTAATTTAAAACTTGGGATATGAGTAGTTGAGAATGTATTTTTGAAAAATGGAGGAGGTCTTTGTTCATAATATTCCAAATAACAAAAACCTCTCTCAGTTTTTCAAAATGTGTTTTGGTTTGAGATATATTGGATATAGAAGTGGCACTGCATACTCTGCACAGTGGCCCTGCGTACTCTGCATAGCGACGCTGGCTAATTTCCTATAGCGGTCACGATTTTGATATTCGCCTTGTTGGGAGGTTGCCACATGTCAAGGAGAGTTAGAATGGATTCACAAGGATCAATTAGATATCAAGGGACACCTGCACCTAAGATTTATCTCTAGTAAAGGCCTCATGCATGAGGTGGAAAGAATTTATTAATGGCTCCCAACAAATTCCTGAAAATCAGCAGTTTGTTGGATTTTTGTCACTTTGATTGTTGCCACCTATCTCCTAGGCTTAGAATCCAATGGAGGAGATGGGATTCGACCTCCTAAGTTTATTTGGATGCTATTTTCTATTTAAGGAGAGATCTCTTGGAGAAGGGTTGGATTCATAAGTAAGAGAGATGAGAGAGTTGTAGGAGGCACTCTGCCTATGATCATTGTAACCCTGAGGGGCTTTTGTTTTTGTAAACATTTATGTTATTGAAGGTTCATGATATATGTGTTATCAGATTGTATCTTTTGTTTTCTTTCCCAATTTGTCTTCTTACTTGAATGAATTGTACACCTTGAGGATCATGGTTGCCTTTGATTAATGGATTCTTGAGCATCTAAGGATCTGATGTATTTTTCCTATTAGTCACTATTTATATTCAAGTACCTTGAATTCATTTATGCAGAGAGGATCTCTGCCTTATGGATGTTCTTCTTTGTGTTATATTTTTCTTCCTCTATTCAATAAACCTTTATCTAATACACATATTGATTGCATTTAATGAGCAGGGTGTTTGCTTGGCTCCATAGCCCAATGGTCCATCATTGATTTATAGCAGCTTACTGCCCTTCCCCTTCTTTGTTTTCTTCTTCTTAATCCACAAAACCAATCAAGCATTTTTATTTCTATGTTACCAAGATTACTCTCATTTGTATTCTGGGAGTGACTCTTGGAGTGCTAACAGAAGGAACAAAATCCAATGGACATGGAGAATAAATAGGTAAGGACCTAGACATGATGAAAATCATTAAAAGTTTGCAAAAAGATGTCCAAATTCGCCAGGCATATAACGAAAAGCTTAAGAGAGCCAATGAGAAACAAGAAGAATTCAATATGAAGTTAATGTGAAGACTGGAAATAATTGAAAAGAATTTGGATAAGGAGAGTGGCTTCAACAAATCAGGAAGTCACGGGGCCCCTGAAAAGAAAGGAAGATCAAGGAGTGGTAGCATACATCACCAACACTCCCAAAATAATTCCCATAGGAGAGAACACATTAGCTCAAGTCCATCCCCTATCAGGAAACTTAGTAGGTCTGGGGTGGATGAGTTGAAAGGAGAAATGAATAAGATCAAACCTCCTACTTTTGATGGAGAGCATAAGAAGGATGAAGATGTTGAAACATGGTTGCTAGGCATGAGGAAGTACTTCCAATTGAAAAAGTATTCTTCTCATGTAGAGGGAAGAATTTCCATCTACCAAATTAAAGGAAAGGCATCCATATGGCGGGAACAACTGGTGCAAGTACAACGCCTCAGGGAGAAAAATGTGACTTGGAAGGAATTCAAGAAACATTTTGAAAAGAAGTACTTAGCTAATAGATACTATGACAACAAGATGAAAGACTTCTTTAAAATTAAACTGGTCAGCATGCCTATAGATGAATATGAAAGGATATTTATAGAGTTGTTGAGGTATGTCTCTTTCATTAAGGATGAGGCAGTAAATATCCAAAGATATCTGAGTGGGATGCCATCTTTCATCTGTGATAAAATCCAATATGATGATCCCAATAATCTGGAGGAAACTATAAGGAGAGAAAAATGATTATATGATCAGCAAAAAGGAAATCCTACTTTCCAAAAATCTTGGGAATATAAGATGAAGTTTAAGAGGGAGGAGAGGTAGAAGGGAAACAAGCCACCCTTTTTCAAAAATAGTCCTCAAGGAAAACCAATTTTGAGAGAGCCCAGGATGGCTGAAGTAGGTGGGAAAAGGCCAAGGCAGACACCTATGCAATATTGGGGTTGTAAAGGAGACCACAAGTATATATATTGTCGTCACAGAAAGGAAAAGGTGAGATTTTTTCACGATGTTCAGCAACTAGAAACAATGGAGGACATGGGCAGAAGTGTACCAAGGATCTATGCAGACCTGGAAAAAAAGCAAGCTGAGTTTCAATCACACATGATTAGAGTTGAAGGTATGATCAATAACCATGGATTTACTATTTTAATAGACTTAGGGGCTATTCATAGCTACGTATATCCTAGGGTAGTGGAAAGATTTCAATTACCAAGAAGAAAGCATGGGAAATATTGGCTGGTGCAACTGGCTACAGGAGCCAAGAGAAAGTTTGTTGAGTTGGTTAAATCATGTGCAGTGGGCATGAATGGACTGAGTACCAAGGAAGATTTGAACATATTTCCTTTGGGATCATATGATTTCCTAATTGGTATGGATTGGTTGGACCAACACCATGCCATAATATACTATCATAACAAGGCATTCACTTTCTTGGATGAGGAAGGAAATTAGAGAGTAGTCCAAGGAATTCCCAGAGCATTTATTGTCCGAGAAATCTCAGCAATGCAGTTAAAGAAGTGTTACAGGAAAGGTTGCCAAATATTTGTAGCCCATATGGAGGAAGCATCTAAGGGTAAGGTGACAAATATGGAGGATCATGTAGTTCTGGAATATTTTGAAGATGTGTTCAGGGAGGTACTAGGACTACCCCCAAAGAGAGATAGTGATTTATCTATAAATTTAATTCCTAGAGCAGCTCCAGTATCAAAGAATCCTTACAGATTGAGTACACCAGAGCTGAAGGAGTTTCAAATGCAGCCTGAAGAACTTATGAAGAATGGGTATATATGCCCAAGTGTGTCACCTTGGGGTGCCCTAGTCTTGTTCTTGAAGAAGAAAGACGGGACATTGAGATTATTCATCGATTTCAGACAGTTGAACAAAGTGACTATAAAGAACAAGTATCTTCTACCAAGGATTGATGATCTCTTCGATCAGTTGAAGGATGCAAGGATATTTTCAAAGATATATCTTAGGTCAGGATACCATCAGGTAAGGATTAAAGAGGAAGACATCAACAAGACTTCCTTCAGAACAAGGTATGGTCATTATGAGTTCACAGTGGTGCCATTTGGGTTATCAAATGCACCAGTTGTTTTCATGTGATTAATGAATGGTGTTTTTCGAGAATATTTAGACACGTTTGTCATTGTATTTTTGGATGACACCCTTGTATATTCCAAGATAGAGGAAGACCATGAGAAACACTTGAGGATAGTGTTACAAGTGCTAAGAGAGGATCAACTATATGCCAAATTGAGTAAGTGCTCATTTTATCAAAACAAAATTCACTATTTGGGGCATATCTTATCTGGAGAAGGGATAGTAGTGGACCCTGAAAATATTGAGGCCATTAAAGGGTGAAAAAAACCTAAGAATTTGACAGAATTTAGATCCTTCATGGGTCTAGTTGACTACTATAGAAGGTTCATTGCAGGGTTTTTCGAGAATAGCTCATCCCATCACTTCCTTGCAAAGGAAGGGGAAGAACTTTCAATGGGCAACAAAATGTGAAATGAGCTTCCAGCAATTGAAGCAGTTGTTAACCAGTGCTCCAATTCTACGGATTGCTTATCCGAATGAATATTTCCTAGTTTGCACAGATGTGTGCAAAGAAGGACTTGGAGGAGTCCTTAGTAAGAACGAATTTGTGATATGTTTCGAGTCCAGAAAATTGAAAGAGCATGAAAGGCTCTATGCCACTCATGATTTGGAGTTGGTAGCCATAATGCACACTTTGAAGAAGTGGAGGCACTACCTTATGGGAAAGAGGTTTGAGCTGAGGACATACCATAACGGTCTAAAATATTTGTTTGATCAACCAACTTTGAATGCTATGCAGAGTAGATGGTTGGAATTCCTCTATGAGTATGATTTTGATATCCAACATGTAAAATGAAAGGAGAACAAAGTGGTTGATGCACTCAGCAAGAGAGTGCATGAATTGCATGCTACAGTCATTAGCATGCATCATACGGATCTTCAAAGAAGAATTTTTGAGACTGCAAAAGTTGATTTGTTGTACATGGAATTGGTAACAAAATTGCAACAAGGTAAAATGCAACAGAAAGTTGAAGATTATGAATTAGGAATTG
Source organism: Picea engelmannii (assembly GCA_009831015.1). NCBI lineage: Eukaryota > Viridiplantae > Streptophyta > Pinopsida > Pinales > Pinaceae > Picea > Picea engelmannii. The sequence continues at coordinate 23,409 of ML803644.1, forward strand.
ATGTAATTATCTTGTACAGAAACAAAGTTTATGTACCCAATTCTCCTGAATTGAGGAGTGCAATTTTAAAATAAATGCACAATGTACCTTATGCGGGACACCCAGGATATCATAAAATTGTTTCAGCAGTCAAGAGCCAATATTATTGCTCAAGCATGAAGAGGGATATTGTTGAATACATAGCTAAATGATTGGAATGTCAAAGGGTCAAGGATGAGCATAGATACCCAGCTGGGTTACTGCAGCCATTACCCATTCCTCAGTGGAAGTGGGAAGTGGTGACAATGGATTTCATCATAGGATTTCCCAGAACAAGCAAGCAACATGATCCAATCATGGTGGTGGTGGAAAAGCTTACTAAAGATGCCCATTTCATCCATATGAAGGTTACTCACAAGGAAACCAATGTTGTTGATATTTATATGAGGGAAGTAGCATGCTTGCGTGGCATACCCAAGACAATTGTGTCTGACAGAGACCCAAAGTTTACCTCAAAGTTTTGGAAGGGGTTATTCAAAGGGTTTGGAACAAAAATGAACTTCATCACAACTTATCATCCTGACTCTGATGGGAAAATAGAAAGGGTGAACCAAGTGATATAGGATATGCTAAGGATGTATGTGATGGAAAAACCATCTAAATGAGAATATTATCTACACTTGGTAGAATTTTCCTACAACAATGGGTATCAAGCATCACTGAAGATGAGCCCGTTTGAAGCATTGTATGGAAGAAAGTGAAACACCCCAGTAAGATAGGACAACCCAACTGATAGGTTAGTGGTTGGGCCAGAGTTACACAAGGAAATGGAAGAGAAAATGTTGAAGATTACATAGAATTTAAAGGCTTCCCAAGTTAGGCAGAAAAGCTATGTTGACAAGAACATAACTCACAAGGAATTTAAAGTGGGTGATCATGCTTTCTTGAAGGTGAAAGACAACAAAAGTTCCCTAAATCTAGGAAACTGTTCCAAGTTGGCATCCGGATATTACGGACCATTTGAAATCCTAGAGAGGATTGGACCAGTAGCTTATATGCTTGTATTTCCTACATCTGTGTCTATACATAATGTATTTCATGTCTCATTGCTTAAGAAATATATACTTGATGCTAATCATGCTATTCATTGGAATGTGATTCAGGTGAAGCAAGAAAGCGCTTTTCATGTACATCTGGTGTGCATATTGGACCGTAAAACAAAGCAACTCCGGAATAGATCCATAGGGCTTGTAAAGGTCCAGTGGACTTGGTACGATCCTAAGGATGCAACATCATGGGAGCACAAAGACGTTATGCGGGCAGAATACCCACATCTTTTTGAATATTTTGAAAATCGTGTTGATGTTGTGTAAATGAGCTGCACTGAGGAAAATACAAAAATAAGGGGAGGGGATTGTAATATCCCAAGGCTGAGCCCCGGTTGTAATTATGAATGTAACATGTTTTGTAGAATAGTGAGACAAGTAATTATAAGCTGGTAGGATTATGTGTTTATTAGGCCGAAGAACCTAGATGCTAAGACCATTGGGCCTGATTTTGTATATGTAATTATGTAGATATTATTAATATAAACAACATCGTTGTGTGTAGACTGACCATGAAGAAAGAGTATGGGGGACTAAGCTCCACTAGGTTGGGTAAGAGAGGGGGCTAAGAGATTGAGGAAAAAGAGCTAAGATGAAGAGCCTAATAGAATAATATATTATTATTCTAAAAGTTGTAAAGAGGATATTAAATTATCCTAAGTTCCTTTACGGAGAGGAACGAGTTCCAAGTGG
>ML803644.1:52038-78087 GCA_009831015.1 Picea engelmannii
GAATTATCTCACCACAACCAGACCTGATATTTCATATTTTGTGAGTGTGTTAAGTCAGTTCATGGCGAAACTCATGAAATCCATTGGAATGCAGAAAGGGCAGTACTCAAGTATCTAAAAGGTACACTTGATTATGGTATTAAATATACTGATGCATTTGATGTTGAGTTGACAGGTTATTCAGATTCTGATTGGGCTGGCAATCTAGATGATCGAAGATCAACCACTAGATATGCGTTCAACATTGGATCGAGGGTTGTTTCATGGAGCAGTAAAAGGCAGCCTACTGTATCTTTGTCTTCTACTGAAGCAGAATCTAAAGCCTTGTGTGCAGCTACTTGTGAAGCCATTTGGTTAAGAAGACTTCTTCAAGATGTTGGAGAAGAACGAAAGGAACCTACGATGATCAGATGTGATAATCAAAGTTCAATCAATATTGCGAAGAATCTGATTTTTCATGCAAGGACAAAGCATGTTGAAACTCAGTATCATTTTGTTAGAGAAAAGTTGCAGTCAAATGAAATAACTCTTGTGTATTGTAATACTAGTGAAAATGTTGCTGATATTTTCACTAAGCCTCTTGGAAAGATTAAGTTTGAACTGTTTAGGGAGATTTTAGGTGTAGAAGTCAATCCATTCTCCATTAAGGGGGAGACTTGGAAATAATGGAGTAAATGCCAATTGTAAGCACCAGTTATAAGCTTCATTTGTGAGAGTCAGTTGTAGGCGTGTTAAGAGTCAGTTCATAGTTGAGAGTCTAGTTGTCTTTGGTTTGCATGTAACCGACTTGGTAGAGTCTTTTCCTATATAAGGATGTAATCCATCTTCATTGAATAATATAGAAGTGTGCATAGCCTCACCGTGTGTTTGTTTCATATATTTTATCAATTTAATCTATAAAAGCCACCAAAAATCCTATAGCTATTCGTCTAAGTCGCTCCATTGCATCTACAATAATTGTGTTAAAAAGATTTCAACTAATTCATTGAACCGTCTCCCATGCTCACACTTATTTTAAAAAATCATACTTCATGTGATCTGGTGTCCCAACACTCCATAAAAATGAATTGTTATTCACAACACACCCTGTAAATAAAATGACTGTAGATTTTAGTTCTACGCAGAAGTTCTTAACAAGAATAGACTCATGCTCAATGGATTGCTAGCCGCGGGGCCAAGCGTATCCAACACTCTGCAAGCATCTTGTTGAAAGCGTTCTCGTTCTTCCTCAAGCTTAGATTTCCGTTCCATTGACGACTCTTTGCATCTATCCACATGTTCAAATATCTCCACATATCCTGCATCGATAACGAAAATAACATGTACACAGATAAATAAATAGTCAAAAACTAAAATTATTCATTTAATGGCCTCCATTTGTCACCCATTAAGAAATTTACACGAACAGGATTAAAGATTATAGCATAATTAGCACTGACAACAATTTTTTGGAAAGGGACTAGTTGATTAAATTTTACAGTAAAATTTTCAAAAATATGGACGAACTTTATGAGTAGTAGCAGATTTTCCATCTCTGTCTGACTGACTATATCTGTAATTTAGACGACTTTAATTCGTTATTTCTTAACATTCCCTACAAATATACAAGAACATTTTGAGCTTATACAATACTTTTCTATAATTTGCTCTAGCTTATTGTCAACCAGTAATCCCCTAAAAAAGGCTTCATTACAGCAAGCAGGATATAAATAATATTGCAAATCCTTAGTTATCTTTATTGTCTTAGACTATCAATTCGAAGAAATATGCTAAAATACTGAGGAATTAATTAATTCCTTCACTATCTTTATTGTTTTTGTCCATAGATTGGAGGAAATATGCAAACAAGGAGGAATTCTTTAATTCTGTAAAGGTTTCCTGTAACTAATTTTTTTATGAAAAGAAATCAAGGACAAACTCTAAGTGTTTGAAAATATTAAAAAAAGACTGCAACCGAAGAAAAATCAGTAGATAAATATTTCAAAGAATTCAAAACAAATATGCGCTGCGACTGAAATAACAGAGGATTTAGCAAAAGGAATATAATAACCATAGACGAAGGCTGTGAGCTTGGATCCTCAGTAGGATGCATTTGGATCCTCTGTAGGATGCATATTGAGATGTGTTGGTTTTAGGGTGGGGAGGAATGGGCGTAATGGTGCTTCTCACAGGCTGTTCATGTCCACTCAGTGCTATTGCCGATTCTTCGGCATTTAAGATCTCGTTTTCTTCAGCGTCTACCATGATGTGATCCCTTGTTTTGGTATGGAGAAGTGAAGAATAAGTAAGAAGGTGTTGAGACGTGATGTGGTGATGAGGTCGTGGGGAGCGAGCTAGGCAAAGGGTGCACTTGGGTAGCTTGTTGCAAGAATGAACTAAAAGGCGTCGATGAGGTGGTGAGGCTATGAGGTGATGAGGAGTTGGGGAGCTTGCATCCATTAGAACTGACCAAGTGACCTAGACTGCAGAGTCTCTTGACTGCAATTCCAATGCTATAAATAATGAGATCCGTCGGATAATTAAATGCAGACTTATAAGAAATTTTCATTTTAAAAATCATTTGTTAATTCTTATAATTTAAGGGGAAAAATTGGCATACACTAAGGAAAGAAAGTCCCATAGTCATGTTCACAATTAATCGAAAATTTTACCAATGAAATTCCATAAATACAAAAATAATTTTATTTGTAATAAATAAATCCACTTAATATTTAATTTCCTTAAAACTTTGGACATGTATGAAGATTTTAAAGAATGTATGGAGATTTTAGGGAACCAACTAGAAAAATATACCAATTAATGCAAAAAAAAACGACCATACCAATTAATGAAACAAAAACAACCAGATAATGTTGACGGCCGAGCGGAAGCTATAGTCCCTAGCAGAAGGCAGGGACTAATAAACTACATGATGAAAACAAAAAGAAAAGTAGAGACATAAAATAATATAGAGATCTTCCATACCCGCGCTAATGGGCACCGACCTCTTCTGCATTTCTGTGCTAACCTCACCTCAGCTTTCTTCCGTAGTTTAGAGTTTTAGAGGCAGCGATAACGAGTAAATTGTGTAAAATATACTTTAAATTGAAATCGTATACTAAGCAAGGTAAGCTCAAATTTAAAATTGTCGCTTATTGGGAAATTCAAATAAATCAACATGGTACAGGCAGGTTCAAATTTAAATTTGCTTGAAAAATTCAAATAGATCGACATGGTGCATTTATATTCTATTGGTATATGAATATACATGGGTGCAGGAAGTCTTGTAGGGTCTATGGAATGCCAAAATGCTTGACAACGGAGTAGGTTAATTTGGGAGTAATTTTTTTTTTCGAGTGTTTTTTTATGGCATGTTTTTTGATGGCGTTGTTTTAAATATTTGGTCAATTTAGAATTCTGGTCAATTTTCTGAGCATTTGAGTTGGTTTAAAATGGGGCAAAACCCTTAGATAAGAACCCCTAAATAAGGTTTTGAAATGCATGGAATCCCTAAATAAGGTTTTGAAATGCATGGAATCCCTAAATAAAGTTTTAAAATGCATAGAACTTAGGTTTTGAAATGCATAAAACTTTGATCGTGCAAAACTCAAACTTAATGTTACTACCGACAGGGCAATCTATCTATCGGAATCAAAGTTCGATGGGAAAAATGTGCAGTTCGTTTGGCTTTTAGCCAACGCCTAAAACATCATCAACGTTAGAAGTCATGCTCTTGTGCTTATGAATATCCTCTTGTTCAAAGATTCCCAGGAACGTACTCATGCGATCCCCTTTAAGCATATCATTTTGATTTTGAAAGTTTGTTGCTTCATATGATGTCGAAGTATAGATGGGTGGTGTAAACAAATGACTTTAAAAACCTCCATTTGGACCCTTAGTTAACAAATGCTCCGAAAATATGATGTGAGGTCGAATGTTCCTTAAGAGTTTAACTCTTCCCTTCAATCACAAATATAATAATATTATATTTTTTTTTTACTTATGACATGGCATGGGAAAACGTCAAAGTCATAATTTAAAGGAAATTTATAAATATAATAATATTATATATTTTTTTTACTTATGAGATGGCATGGGAAAACGTCAAAGTCATAATTTAAAGGAAATTTATATATTTTGGAAAAGGACATGGAATATAAGTGAGAATGTGGTATGGTCATGAAATCATAATAATATGTTTTGCTTATGGCATGGAACAATATTTAAATCATAACCAAAAGAAAGCTTTATACTACCTTTATGTCACTTATGAGTGGAAAAAGGTATATGAGAAATGGGAAATAGGAGCTAAATTTGGGATAGTTTCATAGCCTAAACAAATTTACTAAATACCATATCATCCTTGTTAAATGCTTGTAAAAATATTGTGTTTATCTGAGAGCCTATGACATGTGCAACTTCAAAACTAACCAACGACCATCATGTTTATCCATTAATAAATATTCATTATAACAATAAAACATTCTTGAATGGTGAAAAGCTTGAAGATATCATCGAGCCGTCTAGGGTCCAACTAGATTGGTGAACTTTTAAATATATGGTAGCAGCGCGACGAGAGTGCACAAGTTTCTGCGCAATCAAATGTGAAATGAGGGGGAGCCTGGCAACGCTTTTCTAGCTAAGTGTTGTTGACCAAAAACATAGTCAACACACCCCTCAAGTGATCTTCTTGTGGGAATAAGGAAAACAGAGGATGCATACCTTTTATTTTATTATGTCAAAACAAAATATTGTAATCCTTCTTCACTAAAGCATGATCATGATCTGCTTGATGAGGCTCATGCCTCTCCTCCCTCCCATGAGATTTTGTTTCCTAGCATTTCAGAATTGGAAAATGAATAGGAATAGGTGTTGATGATTGCAGCTACATGAGACATTCTCCAGGACACAAGCCTGAGAGAGAGAGCCCTTGAGAGGGGTGTGTGGTTCCTATCTGAGACAGAGATGGAATGTAGAGATGAACTCCTCCTTATAGAGAGTTGAGAATAACTCCAAATGATTCTCATGTGTAACGTAGTGAGAAAGGAGATCTGCAAAGTTGGACATGCATGTGGCTGAGCACAAGGTGAACATGTGAAATCCCAAAGTGTTGGGTGCATTGTCATGAGATAGAAATGAAGATGATGTATTAGCCTCCTCTGAGTAGAGAGTTGATGAGAAACTCCAAATGACTCTCCTGTGTAATGCAGTGGGAAAGAAGATATGTTGAGTGGATGTGTCTATGGACGATCACATGTGAACGTGATCCTAGTGGCTGAGCACTAGTGAAGAAGTGGTTCTTCTTTGTAATGCAGTGAGCCAAATATCTGGACATCCCTATGGATGTGCCCCTAATGGTTGAGCACTAGTGGGTGTATGAGATCCCTTGCTATATTGTTCAAGAGTCAGACCTGCCTATAACCTTAATTGTAATGTAAAGGGTACAGGTCGACCCCACCTTAATGTAATTGATAATTAATGTAAAATATAATTAATCTAGTTAATATTAATTATATTATGAGATAGATAGGTTGGCCCTGTTGTGCCAATAGACAATTATGTTGACAGGTCAAGTCTAATATAAGTAAAGGTAAATTCTCCATTGAGGAATCATATCTTTTGTGTGAGTTTGGAAATTTCAGCAAGTACATCTACTTGGGAAAAGTGTGCACCTCTCTTGGGTGCTAGTCTTCTAGGGTTTGTGAGCACCCTTTTGTGTGCTAGTTTTTCTTGGTGGTGAAGGCATTTATCTTGAAGAATATAGCAAAGGATTGGTTGGGTTTTCTTCCCTTGTTGAGAAGGCTTTTCCAGGATACTTATTGTGTACTTGTCCATGGTGTTTCTTCTTGTGATCTTGGTTGTTGCAACATAATTGGTTATGGTTTAAGTAAAATGCTAAAATGGAATGAACTTCATGCTTAAGCCTAGGTTATTGAAAAATCAACATGGTTTCAGAGCATAGGTCTTGAAGAACCCATTGCACAAGCAATTTTCAGCCATCTTCTCTCTCCCGCAAAACTGTACGACCCTCCTAGGGTTTCTAGAAATTATGTATGACCTACCTTTCTAAGAGGTTTCAACACTTGGCACTTGGACGTTTGGGATAAAAATACCATAGGAGTGTACGTCCTCCTTCAATGCACCTCCAACAAGCTTCAGATTGAAATTCCGAGCATTTTGAAATTTTGGCCCTAGGGTTTCTAGGGTTTCGCTAATTTCTACAAAAATTTTAGTATTAGGGTTTCTGCAACTCATTGAAGGAGCTCTTCAGCTCACCAGTGTTCTTCTGTATTTCAAAGGATTATTTTTGGTAGTCATAAGTCCAACAAAACCTAAAAGTGCTAGCCTAGCCTAACCGTTAGGTTTTCTAGCCCAGTTGACAAAGGGTTGTGAAGAATCTAAAATTATGATGAACAAAACTATGATGGAAGATAAGCTTGATGGATCAAGCAACTTCAAGTTCCTGGAAGACAAGACTTAAAAGGAAGACTTATTGTGAGTGATACAAAAAGGTGTCACTATGACATACCTCCTTCATGAAGATGTCAGAGGACAAAGATTAGCCATGTGCCATTGGAGAAATCATATCGACACCCTCAGGTATGCACTTGCGTATATATTATTTGTATCATTGTCATGAGGGTAATTGCAAGAAGAAGGAACCTTTTGTTGAAGTCTTGGATCCAGAGGGATCTTAGTGCATTCAGAGGAACAACACACTGGAAGTGAAGACTCCAGGTTTGATTGTTGTAATTGTCATTCCTCTAACCTATATTTCTAAAGTTTGCTACATTACAAGTAGGTGTTGTAGTTGTGACAACAATCCTTAAATTGTTTTGATTCTAGAGATGTACTCATTATTCTCCTTTAGGAGATATTCTTGTTTTGGGTCCTCTTGTTTTCTTGTTCCAGACAGGTTAAGAACATAGGAATATGCTTATCCTTCAAAGGGAGTCACTTGACTCTGAGGGAGTCAAAACTATTTGAGAAAGAGGAAGAATAGAACCATCTTTGAAACAACCAATCCAATAATGCATGATCAAAATCTTTCTATGTTTCCATGGGTAGAAGCATGCATGACACAGTATATGTTCAGAACAAGAGTCTTCACTAGACTTTGAAAAACATAACTCCCAAACCTTCACCGGAGTGAAGCCTGAGATTGAACACTTCAGGATATTTGGGTGCCCAGTGTATTTTCATATACCCAAAGAGAAGAAGTCCAAGCTAAATCCTTCAGGGAAAAAGGATACAATTATGACAATGAATCTTCAAAGACATTCCAGATCTACATCCCTGGTCAGAGACAGATTGAGACAAATAGAGATTTTGTCCTTGAAAAAAAAAAAAGATAGCCTTTCAAAGATCCAGAGAATCTCGAATGGAGATTGACAGTGAGACAATACCTTCTCCCCCTTCAACATTTCAGAGGGAGACAGACATTATTCCAGTTGCTCCAGTTGCTCCAGTTGATATGTCTAGAGATATTGTAGTAGGGCATAAAAGGCCTACCTAGGCCCACTCTGTAGGAGGTAGAGGAACATACAAGCCCCTCAAGGCACATCCCGAGAAATCAAAAGATATTTTCGAGCTATCCTTCAGTCATGAGCCACTTCATTGATTATGATCCTCCTTGTCTTGGAGAAGCAATAGGAGAACATGTATGGCAAGATGACATAACAAAAGAATACCAGTATATCTTAAAATAATGATGTATAAGATATTGTTCAGAGACCAGAAGGGAAGTCTGTGATTACTTCCAAGTGGATCTATAAGATCAATCATGTAGCTAATGGAAGTGTCGAGAAATACAAAGTGAGATATATAGCCAGAGGACTCTCACAAACAGAGGGAGTTGTCTATGATGAGACACTTTATCTAGTAAGCCCGATACACTTCCATCTATACTACCATCCATGAGTTGGAAACTATATTATATGGATGGATTCTTGATGAGTTTGAGTTTCAGCAAGAGTATTGTTGATCCAAACCTATATTATTACAGTGTTGGTGATGAGAGTCTGATTTTGATGACTTATTCAGGAATCCTTGTTGTTGGATACAAGTAAGCTTTGACTTCTGATTTCGAGATGAAGGATATGAGTATGATGCACTACTTCTTGGGACAAGAAGTATGACAGAGGACTGATGAGATTTTCCTAAGTCAAGGAAAATATACAGTGGAAATATTAAAGAAGTTCAATATGACAAAATGCAAATCCACGGTGATGGATTTGAAGAAAATGAATGATGATTCAGATGAGATTGATCCACAACTGGTTGGATCACTGATGTATTTGGTTAACACCAAACTTGATTCATACAATGCAGTGAATGTACTTAGTCATTCCATGATTCAGCTGAGACAGACTCACTGAACAACAACAAAACATGTATTGAGATATCTACGAGGCACAGTTAGATATGGCATGTGATATGTCTCCAGTGTAGACTTGAGTTTGCAGGGATATGCAGAATGGACAGAAAGTACAGTGGACCAGAAGAACACATCTGGTTGTTGTTTTACTATGAAGTTTACCATGGTTTTCTGGAGCAGCAAGAAACAAATCCATGTGCCCTTGAGTACCACATAAGCAGAGTATGTAGCATCGAGTGTGCGAAGCAATATAACTTCACAATCTTCTGATAGATTTACGTGATCATGAGATGCATCCTATGATGATAACCAGAGTTGTGTGTAAACCTCTTTGAGAACCCAATGTTTCATGATAAGTTCGAAACACGTTGAGATAAAATATCATTATATCAGAGACATGATGTAGAGGAAAATAGTACACTTGCAGTACCTTCCTACACATGAGTAGATTGCAGACATATTCACCAAATTAGCTTGGTGAAGGATACCTCCCTAGTTGAGAGGGATTGTTGATAACTACAGCTAAGAACCAAGTTCAAAACACATCCGTGTGATACTTGGCATGATGAAGAATTCCTCCCTAACTGAGAGGGAGTGTTGATGATTGCAACTACGTGAGAAATTCTCCAGGACACAAACTTGAGAGAGATCCCCTGAGAGGGGTGTGTGGTTCCTATCTGAGACAAAGCTAGAACGTAGAGATGACCTCCTCCTTACAGAGAATCCATAAGAACTCCAGATGATTCTCATGTGTAACATAGTGAGAAAGGAGATATGCAGAGTTGGACGTTCCTTTGGCTGAGCACAAGGTGAACATGTGAAATCCCAAAGTGTTGGGTGCATTGTCATGAGACAAAAATGAAGATGATGTATTAGCCTCCTTTGAGAAGAGAGTTGATGAAAAACTCCAGATGATTGTCCTGTGTAATGCAGTGGGAAAGAAGATCTGTTGAGTGGATGTGCATGTGGACGAGCACAGGTGAACGTGATCCTAGTGGTTGAGCATTAGTGAAGAAGTGGTTCTTTTGTGTAATGCAGTGAGCCGGAGATATGGACATCCCTATGGATGTGCCCTAGTGGCTGAGCACTAGTGGGTGTATGATATCCTTTGCTATATTGTTCAAGAGTCAGACTTGCCTGTAATCTTAATTATAATGTAAAGGGTACAAGTTGGCCCCACCTTAATGTAATTGATAATTGATGTAAAAGATAATTAATTTGGTTAATATTAATTATATTATGAGATAGAGAGGTCGGCCTTGTCGTGCCAATAGACACTTATGTTGACAGTTCAAGTCTAATATAAATAAAGCTAAATTCCCCATTGAGGAATCATATCTTTTGTGTGAGTTTGGAAATTTCAGCAAGTACATCTACTTGGGAAAAGTGTGTACCTCTCTTGGGTGCTAGTCTTCTAGGGTTTGTGAGAACCCTTTTGTGTGCTAGGTTTTCTTGGAAGTGAAGGTCTTTCTCTTGAAGAATATAGCAAAGGATTGGTTGGTTTTTCTTCCCTTGTTGAGAAGGGTTTACCAGGACACTTATTGTGTACTTGTGCATGGTGTTTCTTCTCGTGATCTTGGTTTCTGCAACATAATTGGTTATGGTTTAAGTAAAATTATAAAATGGAATAAACTTCATGCTTAAGCCTAGCTTATTGAAAAATCAACAATAGGTGCCCCACATAGAAGCTATCAAGGAAATTTGTGATGACGATCTTGTTGAATAAAATCCTGAAGAAGCACTTTTTCTTTATCTTGAATATGATGACTTCTTTGAAGATTTTGTTGCAGAAGAAAATGATGATGAATATCCTTCTCATGCTTCCACTGGAAATCAAGATACATTTGAAGATAAAGTATGTGAAAAGGACCTCATTGACAAAGGAATTCAAGAATTCGCCAGTTCTTGATTCAAGAAGGAAATGGTGTGATGTGTTATACTCCCTTCCAAGATTTTGAGTTTCATGATACATATTTGGGTATCTTGGAAGAGGAGAATCTAATAGAGAAGCCATTTTTTTATGAAGAGAATGATAGTAACGAAATTGAGAATATTGATGCTCTTCTCCATATTGAAATACATAAATGGGATATAAGTTGTTTTTTTATTATTGGGATCCCATTTACGATATAGATGGTGATGTTTTTGAAGGTAAAATTGAATATTTTTGGTATTGTGGATCGCCCAACACAGTTAGTGAATACAAATATAACTTCACTATGCAAGAAAAACCATGCCATCCCACTAATGAGGCTGATTTATTGGTACATGAAGTTGTTTTTCATGGCCATATGAAAACGTAAATTTTTCAACCATTGAAGTTCCCAACTCACGACCTTCACATTTAGGAAAATCCATCTAGTGATAATGTTTTTGAAGATGAAAATTTGGGTAGACATCAACATGTTCATTTTTGGGATTATTACAAAAATGTTTAGTTCCACATATAGGTGCAACCAACCATGAGTCATGGATTTACATAATTTTTAGATCTGATGGTACTTCTCATGTTTCATCCATACATATGATTGAAAGAAACAAGGAAGGGCAAAATTATTCTTGTAGGTTTCTATTGGAGCCACTTTTCAAGCCCCTCTTTCTTGATGGTTTGATGAGTAGTAGTGATGGTTTTCCTTATGGTTATGACAATAAAGACGATTACATAAGCTCTATCCACCTTTGGATTGAAGAAACTTGCAACAATACATGTAAACCTTGGCATGCCTTCATTCTTCTTTCATGTAATCATGATCGTACTTCAAATTTCGACCGTATAAAGGTAAAGGAGATGCCAACATATGCTTACTTGATCCTCAATGTTCATTATTTTGGTTTGTGACCAAGCACAAAAGTAAATTTCATGGTATTGATGAACTCATTAAATGGTTGCATTGGATTTATGATTTTACTTAGCATGTTATGTTTATTATGTTAGAGTAGGTTAGGATGAATAATCTCTTTAGCATGAGCATTAGATTAACTTATGTGTTTCAATTTTATTTATTGTTTTGTTTCTTTCATTTTTGAATAAAGGAAATGATGTTTACATTGTATGAAATTATCTAAACATTGGCTTCATGTAATTCATTCATTTCATTTCATGCTTGTATTTATTTTTATCTCAAGGAAGGGAAAAGGAACTTGTGTCTTCCCCTCCCTTGCATTTAATATCCATTTTGTGAGAATGTTTTAGGTCTATAGTTTTCTAGAATGTTCTACCGTTCTCATGCACTCTCAATATGAGCACATGTCCCCAAATTGGATCCAACTATTACACCTCAGATTCTCTGCAGTGTACCCTACATTTTTTCACGAGATCTTACCACTCTGATGTGCCCAAAGTGTGATGATTTATTTTTATGTGGCCATGATGGGATGATTTTGATGTAAGAGTGTTGGTTAAAGGTTACCCAAATCCCCTAAGGTGGACAGTTATAGCATGTCCTTTTAGTCCCCATTCTGAGGGTGCTTGGTTTTATTTCTTCAACGGACTACACCTTTAGAGTTGGTAACTCCCTCTGATGTTAGGAATTTACGTCTTGGGTAGGTATGTGAACATTATGAGGTGGATCTACTAGGATACATGATTTACGGGGCCCTTAACCATTCACTTATCATTCTTTCTATGTAAAAGGTGATTGCACTTTGTAATGGTTTTCACACCCCTAGTTTAACACACCTTACCCACATGGATCCTCTCTTTCACACACACACACACACACACACACACACACACACACACACACACATATATATATATATATATATATATATATATATACCAAACTTGGGCCTTCAGAGGACATTTTGCACATGATTATTCAATTGCACATTTTTATAGGAATATCATGGATTTTGAGGCATTGGTCACCCTCTCCAAGGTGTTAGCACTCTAAAATTTTCCCAAGGCTATGGAGGCAATCACAAAGGTAACATCAAACCACTTGGAATCCTGGATATAGCCCTCCAAGACTCAGAGAGGACTCTCTCCATCTGATCTAGCTTTGTTTGCTGGGAATTTTAGGCTAGTTAGAAAACACATGGTTTGGAATTTTTAAATTGGTTGGTTGGAACAGGAATGGAAGGCCATTGGGAAATGGAGTCAAAGAGGCCTGATCTAGTCAAGACAAGTTCTACAGGAAAACTTACAGGGAAAGGTAGGCACTTTGTTGGATCCTTTAAAATTTGATGAATGATTGGGAAGGATTAATGGGTGGATTGGGTTATAACAGAGTAATTAAGAATCTAGATTTAACCTTCAAGTGGAAAACATTGATATTGCTTTAAACTGGAACAAGGTTTTTTAAAACAAATCCTGGACTTCATTCTCTTTAAAACAATAGAGAAAATAAACACATATGAAGATAGAGAAAACATAGTTACAGTGAGAAACACTTCACCCACATGAGTGACACAAGAATCCTGCAACTGTTATAGTTGTATTACTACATTTGATGGACTATGGCTCTGTGAGTTGCTTTACAAAATTGGTTTCATCCTTCTAACAGGTCCCAACTGATCAACCATTGTACATTTGAATTATAACAATATATAGAAATATTATCTCCTAGTATCAGGAGATCGAATTCAACAACCGCATCAAAAAATAGAAACAAATCCCTGCAAATCTTGAACTGTCTGCCATGAAAGACGGGTCGAACTGGTGAAAAAAGGGGTCAACTCAGACATTCGTATCTCCCAAAATATGACATATTTGTGAAAAATTAAAGAGTTATTGTATATGAGTTTGTCTTGAACAAAAACCTCTTTCGGTTTTTCTGAATTTATCTCCATCTCTCTGAAACAGCTTCTGCAAGATCATGACCAAAACAGGAAAAAATGGAAGCCTGAAAAATAGGGCTCATAGATGGCTTTGATTCTCCCAACTTCTGACACCTTTGTAAAATATGGGAGAGGTTATTTTTCTTCAGCTTGTGTTGAACAAAACCCTCTCTCGGATTTTCAAAATTCATTCCTCTTTTCCCGTAATCGCTCTCGAAAGTGGACTGGTAAAACTGGCGAAAAAAATGATTTTTTTTAATTTGGGGAAGGCAGTTTTGGAAAAGGGAAAGTGGTTTTCGAACCCCCCTGGGGTGGTAAGTGGTATTAGGGGGGGTCCAAGTTCACCTGATGGTGGCATGTGTCCTTTGGTGTTTTTGGATATCGGACCCCCCTTTTGGTTGAGTGACGTAAGGGGGAGGGGTTCGATATATAGGGGAAATATGGGTGGGTAGTAAACTTAAGATATAGTTTTTAAATTTTTATATTTTTTTAATTTGTTTTTGTTTTATTATTATTTGTTTTTTAATTTTTTCTTTTTTGTTTTATTGTTTAGTTTTTCGTTTATTTTTTATTTTATTTTTATTGTATTTTGTATTTAATGTTTTTTGTTTTATTTAATTTGATTTTTTTTTAAATTGTTTTATATTATTGTTTTTTGTTTTTATTATATTTATTATATTTATTTGTTTTAGTTAAGTTTTATATATGTTTAATGATTTAATTAATTATTCTTAGTTAGTAATATTTTTTTTTTTTAATTTTAATATATTATTATACTAACTTAATTTTTAACCTAAACAAAGCTAACCTAATTACTAATTATTAATTAATCTAATTATTTATTTATTATTAATTATCTTATTAAAATAATTTAATTAAAAAAACTTTATTGGGCTAATTAGCATTAAAAAATGCCACTAACCATTTATTATTAACTTAATGTTTTTATCCTAAGTTTGTTTATTCATGTAGGGATGAAAATTGGTGGAGGGGTGAAGAAATGAAGGGCGAGGGAATGAATGGTGCAACAGGGTGATGAAGGATCGAGCGAAATGGATGAAGGGAGAAGTGAAATCAACCGAGCCTAGCAAACCATATATCTTCATCATGAGAGCAATGCCAAACAGATAGTTGAAGAAACAAATCACCTATGATTATAGGACCCCAACATAGGCTCCACCTGGGGATGACAACTCTTTTAGGAGGTGACAAGAACCACAGAACTATGAACATGCAGGGCAATGCTTTATTTGTTGGGCTGATCCCAAAACTTTATTCTGTAATATGTACCTGTTCTAATCTCTCAACTGAAACCTAATCAAACTGAAGACTAAAATTTTGAAATTGAGATTGAAAAATCATTGAAAGGGATGCTCAAAGAGCTGAGCTTATTTTCACTGTACTACCTACCCTATACTGCTGAAAATCATGTTGAATGAAATAATACAAAAATGACAATGAAGCCAGTCAATTAGTTGTTGAAACAAGTGGATTGTTTGACTGCTTGTCAGCACAATCAACATGACATCTTGACCCTTTGTCCATAGATTCAAAATTGCAAAGTGTAATGGCCACTGCTGAAAACATGATTGAGATTTTATGCTGAAAAAATCTTCCATGTAGTCTCCTATGGGATCAGGAAAGACATGACCTATTTCTTGACTTTCAACAAATTTATGGTCATAATTGGGTATGACACATATGCTTTTTACATCATTATACAATTCATGATATGGCTGCAAATTTATTGTTGAACATTGAAATGAGACTCCTGCTGAAACAGACCATGCAACTAATTGCCTAATCATGTCTATATCATAACCTCTTTTAAGTTCATAGTTGGCCAATGAACCATGACTTTGACAACACAAGTCATCCAACACATCAACTTTTGGGTCTTGTAGGAACTGAGATGTTTGTTGCATTGGTTCCAATGAAAGTTCTTGATCTTCTATTTGTTTATCTTTTAGTGCACACTCAATATTCTTCTTCAAAAACTAAAATGAATTAAAGCTTAATGGTACAGAGTTATATTGTATTAATTCATCTTCTGTTTGAAAATCAATGTAACCCAGGGGCTGTAAATTTGGGTCCAGAACAGCCTCCATGTCATCTATGACATCCTCAATAGATTTATCAGAACATTCCCCATCTCTATTATTGACAACTAGTTTATAATTTTCTCCCAGAAATTGAAATGAAGAGAAACATAAAGGCAAAGATTTTTCCCTTACTCTGAGATTTTCTGCATATTCCTCATCGCTGTCATGATTGTTGTGCAAAGGCTAATTGTCATATTTGATCTATAACTGAGCTTCATCCTCCTAACAACATGCTTCTGATTGATTTGAAGAGTCAACCTTGGTGTCATCATCATCATATTTATCATACTTGGGTAGATCATCCATGAAAGAAATGTCATCAAACATACACATCATATCAATTGATTGCTCCTCTACAAGTTGATTTGGATTTTCATCTTTGTCCATGTTGTGAATTGAATACATGAAATAATCATATTCTTATCTATGATACCAAGGGTGAGTTGCAAAGTGTTTGGGAACTGTGACCCTTTATTTCTCTGTAACCAATGGAACATGATTCCCTTGAACATCAAGTTCATTTCCCATGATGACTTTCTGCATCATTTATTTCATTGTGTTGGACATAATGTCCAGTTTAGCTTCTGAAGATTTCAGTTGCTCCTTTGCTATTTTCTCACTTTCTTCTTCCTTGATCTTTGACCTTTTGATCAACAAATTAGCTTCCACACTAATTGCACTATCCTACATATCCTTGAGTGTAGTAGTGTTCCTTTCTCTCAACTGAAATGCCATCTCTGGATCAAAGGAATCTGGATAGTGTAAAAGAGATCAACCAAGAGGTGGTCTTATATCAACATGCATGGAATTGTAAACTTGATTGAATCTGGATGAATTTTTTTGCATTGTTTCTCCTGGTTGTCTTTTCAAATGATCATACTCTTCTAGAATGAGGAAAATATTTCTCTTGATATCCCATCTATTAAGGAATATTTTTACAAACTACTGAATATTGGGAATGCTTGTAGTTGACAAAATTTTGAATGAGTCCTTAGCTCTACCTTGCAAAGATAAAGAAAAAATCCTAATGTAGACATCATATTCCTCAACCTTAAAAAGGTCAAGATAATTTTCAAAACCTTGCATGTGTTTTTCAAATGTGATATTACCATGTTCTCCATCAAATCTGGGAATATGTTTGTAATAATTGGTAGGGAAATCATGGAGTATAGGGGGTAATATAAGAGGCTTGTATCTATCTGGAATATTTACAGGTGTAGGAGTATGTACAGGGGTTGTGAAACTAGGCTTGATCTCTTGAGGCTCCTGAGTTTGAATTTGATCAACATGAGTTTCAACAATATGGTCTTGGCCAGATTCACAAAAAGAGAGGAAATAATTAAAAATAAAACATATTATGTCTTGGATGAAAATCCAACTTTCATACCTGATCTTTTCAGATTGTCTTTTCATTTTTTAGGTTCTTCCTCCAATGGATTCTTTGAATTGGAATTGATTTGGAACTGATTGGAGTCGCCAGGTAGATGATTCAACCTTCTTATGTCTGATCACTGTCCACTGTCAGTAATCAAATCTGGAACTTGATACATTTTCTGAGGAACATTCCCCAGTATGGTCGCCACTATGTTAGCACTCTATAATTTGCCCAAGGTTGTGGAGGCAGTAACAGAGGTAACATCAAACCACTTGGAGTCCTGGATCTATCCCTCCAAGGCTCAGAGAGGGCTCTCTCTGTTTGATCTAGTTTTGTTTGCTGAGTATTTTAGGCTAGTTAGAAAATACAGGGTTTGGGTTTTTTTAATTGGTTGGATGGAACAGGAAGGGAAGGCCATTGGGCAATGGAGTCAAAGAGGCCTGATCCATTCAAGACAGGTTCTACAGGAAAAATTACAGGGCAAGGTAGGCAGTTTGTTGGATCCTTTAAATTTTGATGAATGATTGGGAAGGATTAATGGGTGGATCGAGTTATAACAGAAAAATTAAGAATCCTAGATTTAACCTTCAAGTGGAAAACAATAATATTTCTTTAAACTGGAACATGGTGTTTTAAAACAAATCCTGAACTTGATTCTCTTTAAAACGATAGAGAAAAGAAACACATATGAAGACAAAGAAAACATAATTACAGTGAGAAACACTTCATCAACATGAGTGACACAATAATATTGCAATTGTTATAGTTGTATTACTGCATTTGATGGACTGTGGCTCTGTGAGCTGCTTTACAAAATTGGTTTCATCCTTCTAACAGGGCCCAACTGATCAACCATTGTACATTTGAATTATAAAAATATATATAAATATTATCTCCTAGGATTAGGATATCAAATTCAACAACCTCATCCAAAAATAGAAACAAATCCTTGAAAATCTTGAACTGTCTTCCATGAAAGACGGGTCGAACTGCTAAAAAAGGGGTCAACTCAGACATTCGTATCTCCCAAAATATGATAGTTGTGTGAAAAATGAAATATTTTATTGTATATGAGTCTGTGTTGAACAAAAACCTCTTTCGGTTTTTCTAAATTCATCTCCATCTCTCTGAAACAGTTGCCGCAAGATCATGACCAAAATAGGAAAAATGGAAGCCTGAAAAGTAAATCTCATAGATGGCTTCGATTCTCCCAACTGATGACACCTGTGTAAAATATAGGAGAGGTTATTGTTCTTCATCAAGTTCTGAACAAAAACCTCTCTCGTATTTTCAAAATTCATTCTCGTTTGCCCAGAATTTCTCTCGGAGGTGGACTAGTAAAACTAGCAAAAAAACAGTTTTTTTAATTTGGGAAAGGTGGTTTTGGAAAAGGGAAAATGGTTTTCGGACCCCCCAGGGTGGTAAGTGGTATTAGGGGGGGTCCAAGTTCACCTAATGGTGACATGTGTCCTTTGGTGGTTTTGGATATCGGACCCCCTTTTTGGTTGAGTGTCGTAAGGGGGGGGGATCTGATATATGGGGGAAGTACGGGTGGGTAGTAAACTTAGGATATAGTTTTTAATTATTTTTTTTTAAATTATTTTTTTAATTATTATTATTTGTTTTTTAATTTTATTGTTTAGTTTTTTTACGTTTATTTTTTATTTTATTTTTATTATATTTTGTATTTAATGTTTTTTGTTTTATTTAATTTGAATTTTGTTTAAATTGTTTTATATTATTGTTTTTTGTTTTTATTATATATAATATTTTTATTTGTTTTATTTAAGTTTTATATATGTTTTGTTTTATAAATGTTTAATAATTTAATTAATTATTCTTAGTTAGTAATATTTTTTTAATTTTAATATATTATTATACTAACTTAAATTTTAAACTAAACAAAGCTAACCTAATTACTAATTATTAATTAATCTAATTATTTGTTTATTATTAATTATATTATTAAAATAATCTAATTAAAATAACTTTATTAGGCTAATTAGCATAAAAAAATATCACTAACCATTTATTATTAATCTAATGTTTTTTATCCTAAGTTTGTTTATTCATTTAGGGACGAAAAATTGGTGGAGGGGTGAAGAAATGAAGGGCGAGGGAATGAAGGGTGCAACAAGGTGATGAAGGATCGGGTGAAATGGATGAAGAGATAAGTGAAATCAATCGAGCCCAGCAAACCAGATATCTTCATCATGAGAGCAATGCTAAACAAATAGTTGAAGAAACAAATCACCTATGATTATAGTACCCCAACACAAGGCATGGACACGATAGTTTCATCCACATGGACATCCTTTATGTTCACCATGTGTCAAAATCTAGGACTTCCCTCTCCTTTGGAACCTTTTAAATGAAATTTACTCAATAGAGGAGGGTTAAATTCATTTGGGGGTGTTGGTTTGTTATATTATTTACAATGAAAGAACTATCAACCAATTGGTTGGTCAAGGTGGTTTGAATAGGTGATGAATCGATTGATGAGTTAAGTTAAGTCAATGGTTAAGTAGAATGTCGAAGTGGATGACCAAAAATTCGAAAGGTCAACCGACAAAAGTTTGAGTGGAAGCCGACTAGTATCAGACTAGTAGTCGACTGTAACATAATCCTGATATTTGTGGGATTGTAGCCAATCATCTCCTATAATCACCAATGATTATAGGACCCCAACACAAGGCATGGAAAATATATTTTCATCCGCATGGAAATCCTTTATGCTCACCATGTGTCAAAATATAGGACGTCCCTCTCCTTTGGAACCTTTTAAATGAAATTTACTCAATAGAGGAGGGTTAAATTCATTTGGGGTTGTTGGTTTGTTATATTATTTACAATGAAAGAACTATCAACCAATTGGTTGGTCGAGGTGGATTGAATAGGTGATGAATCGATTGATGGGTTAAGTCAAGTCAATGGTTAAGTAGAAGGTCGAAGTGGCTGACCAAAAAGTCGAAAGGTCAACTGACAGGAGGTTGACTGGAAGCCGACTAGGATCAGACTAGTAGTCGATTGTAACATAATCTTGATATTCATGGGATTGCAGCCAATCATATCCATGGATCTGTAATATTTTTTTGGGTACCATGATTTAGGGTTTTGCATGTAATAAAGCTTATAAATATGGCATGTTGTAATTGTAATAGATTGATGTTCATGCAGATAATAGTAGCTTGGTCATGTAGATGTAAGCCGAATTGGTTGTAGGGTTTTTCTTGTGTAAAGAAAGAGAGTAGGATGACGATTGCGTCTTGGGTGTATATTAAGGTTATTCATGTAACGTTTTATTCTATGAATGAACAAGATAACAAGAGAGTGGGAGATGCTCAAGGAATGTTGGTTTTTCGAGTTAAAGGTTTTCAGAGTAAAATATTTGTGCATTGTGTGTGTTTGTCATTAATTATTTTTGTTTAAATATGTATTCTCTTTCCTAGTTGGTTTAGTGTGAGAGTTATTTCTCTACAATTGGTATCAGAGCTACTTCGATACAAGTTGTATAAGAGTTTCTCCGATAAAAGTTGTATCAGAGAAAGATTAAGCAGATCTTAGATCTGAGTTAAACCTAGGTCCAGTGGGAGTTGTAAGTCATTAATCTTTAATTTGTGCTTGAAAGAATGGAAAACAGCTCAAGAATAGAGTTCAAAAAAATTAATGGCCAAAATTTTGAGCTTTGGAAGATTAAGATGGAAGATCTCCTTGTAGATCGAGAATAATGGGAAGATGTGAGTCCTATAAAAATTATGATGGGTATGTTGAAGGAAGAATCAGAGAAAATCTAAAGGAGGCAAATGATCATGATTCAAATTTGTCTTGCATATTCAGTATTGTTGAATGTCTCAGGTGAAGACTCTGCAAAGAAAATGTGGGACAAGTTGGGAAGCTTGTATTAGTCGAAATCCTTGGTAAACACGTTGTTCCTTCGGAAGAAA
The DNA here is from genome assembly GCA_009831015.1 of Picea engelmannii. Taxonomy (NCBI): domain Eukaryota; kingdom Viridiplantae; phylum Streptophyta; class Pinopsida; order Pinales; family Pinaceae; genus Picea; species Picea engelmannii. Next base: position 72,598 of record ML803644.1, read on the forward strand.
TTGTATCTTCCAAGGATAAGTGATGGGAGATCAATAACAGAGCACTTGAATGCATTCAATATTGTAATAAGTTAGTTATTGTCTATAGATATTAAAATCATTGAAGATGAGAAATGTATTAGTATGTTGTGTTCTTTTCCAAATTCATGGGATAGCTTAGTCGTGGCTATTGAGAGTAATTCAACCACATTAATTCTTGAAGAAGTGGTTTCATCCTTGTTGTCAGAAGAAATGAGGCATAAGAACATGGAAGGATCGACCATGGATGCCTTGATGGTGAGAGGTTGACTAGACATAGATAAAGGAAAATTCTCTAGTAGAAAGTATAAGTTGAAGGATAGATATAAATCCCTGGTTCAGTTGATGAGAAGATGTTGGAAGTGTGGTAAAGTTAGGAATTTAAAGAGAGACTACAAGTCAAAATAAATTGAGAACATTATAGGATCTGACAAGAAGAAATTGACTGAAAGAAATACTACTCCATATAAAGGAAGAGATGTCTATATAGCATTGAATAGTACACAACTAGATCATGATGTTTGGTTGATCGAATCAGGTGCATATTTTCATATGACATCCCATAGAGAATGGTTTTTTTAGTATGAGAGATATGAAGGAGGAGATTTATTCTTGGGGGACGAGTCAAAAACCAAAATTTTTGGATGAGGAAGAGTCTAACTAATGTGGTAGGATGGGAGTAGAAAGACCCTTGTAGGTGTACTACATATTCCGGGTTTGGAAAGAAATATGATATATGTCAAAAAAATGAGTGATGCAGGTGTGCACACTTTATTTTAGAAGGATACGTTCAAAATGGTCAACGGAGCGATGGTATTAATGAAAGGAGTTGTATTGAAACCCTATACAAGTTGTTAGGAAGTGTCGACTCGACTAGATGCAACACCATTGATATTTTGAAAGTTGAATCGACTACGAATTGACCTGACTCGACTCGGGTCGATTTGAATCCAACCGAATTGATTTTTCTTTGTCAATTCAACCTGACCATGCTATGGAACCATAGGATGGGACATATTGGTGGAAAAGGACTTTGAGCTATGCACAACAAAGGCATGGTGGAAGTTTTTCCTAATTGTAATTTGGAATTCAATTTATGTAAAAATTGCATATATGGAAAACAAAATTGGGTTAGATTCCCATCTGTAGCTACAAGGGAAAAATGGATTATGCAATTGATACATATTGATTTTTTTGGGCTTGCATCGGTCCCTTGACTAGGATGATCTATGTACTATGTTTCCTTCATAGATGATTTTTCTAATAAGACATGGCTATATTTCCTAAGGAAGAAATCAGAGGTTTTCAAGAAGTTCAAAGAGTTTAAATACCTTGTGGAAAATCAGACAGATAAGAATATCAAGGTGTTGAGAACTAACAATGGAGTTGAGTTCCGTGGAAAGAATTTTGAGAATTTCTGCAAGAAGTGTGGCATAGAAAGCCAAAATACCACACCATATACCCTACAAAATATGGAGTTGTTGAAAGAATGAATAGGACATTGATGGAAAAGGAAAGGAGAATGTTCAGTGGTGTCGGGAGAGCATAAGAATGCTTGGCAAAGGCAGTCAACACTGTTAAATATTTGGTAAATAGGTATCCTTCATCAACACTAGTCGACTCGACTCCACATGAGGTATGGTTTGTTAAGAATCCTTCACTTTCACATCTCAGAGTCTTTGGATGTGATGCATTTGTGCATGTTCCTAAGGAAAATAGGAACAAGTTGGACAATAAGGAAGTCAAGTGTATTTTCATCCACTATAAGGATGGAATGAAATGATATAAGCTATGTGATACAGTGTTGAGAAAAACAATTTATAGTCGAGATGTGGTCTTCATGGAAGTCAAAGGAACTTCCGGGATTGAAGAGGCTCAAATGGAGAAAGAACTAGAGAAGTTGGTGTTTGAGCTAAGGAACGAAGAACATGATCCAGATGAAGAGGTGTAACAACTGAATCTGGTTGTAAGAAGTTCTAAATGAGTAAGGAATCTATATGAGAGGTGCAATCCACTTGATTTTTTTTTCTGCATTTGTGTTATCTACCAATGACGAAGAACCCAAGTTATCTAGGAAGGAATTATAATCGATAGAGGGTAAACTCTAGAAGGAGGCCATTGTCGAATAAATTCCATACTTGCATAAGAATGAGACATGGGATTTAGTATAAATACCAAATGGAAGAAAACCTATCGATAGGAAGTGGGTGTTCAAGAAAAAGATGAATGCAGTAGGTCAAGTCAAGAAGTTCAAAGATTGAATAGTAGTGAAAGGGTATTCCCAAGTCAAGGATTTGACTTCGGTAGTATTTTCTCTTATGTTGTAAAATTAAATTCCATTAGAATACTAATTTATTTGGATGCAACATTGGATCTTGGAAAAGATAAAATGTATGTGAAGAAATTATTCCTACATGGGGACCTGGAAGAAGAAATCTACATGAAACAACCTAAAGGATTTGCAGTGAAAGGAAATAAATATCTGGTATGAAAATTGAAAATATCCCTTTATCGTCTAAAGCAATCACCAAGGACGTGGTACCAAAAATTTGACACATACATCCTTAGTTTTGGATTTGCGAGAAAAAAAGGATTATCATTGTATATATTCCAAGGAAGAAGGTGGTCATTTCATATATGTAGCTATGTATGTCAATGATATGTTGTTGGTAAAAAAGGACATGGATTTATAAAGGAAGTGAAGATGCATCTGTCCTCCAAATTCGACATAAAGGATTTCAACACAATGAACTTCATTATGGGAATGGAGATCAAGACATTTTAGGTAGTTATAAATATTTGGTTAAATCAGAGAAACTACATTGAAACAATGTTGAAGTGTTTCAACATACAGGATTGTAAACTGGTCAAGGTACCAATTCCCGTGGAGAAAAACTAAATGTTGAACAATGTGCAAAGACACAGGATGAAATAGGGGACATGGCATGTGTTCCCTATGCTAGTGTTGTTGGTATTCTAATGTATGCAATGTAGTGGGAGTATTGAAAAGTTACATTTCGACACTTGGGAAAGATAACTATATTGTTGTCAAGAGAGTGTTCAATTACTTGCATGGTACAAAAGAATATGTTATTTTCTACCAAGGTAAACTTGACACTGATAGGGAAGTAAATGTACATGGATTTGTCAACATCGATTGGGTCAGAGATTTGGATCGACAAGGGTCGACCAATGGATATGTGTTCAATATGTTTGATGGAGTAATCAATTGGATGAGTAAGCGACAAGCGGTTGTAGCCCTGTTGACAACATAAGATGAATACATGGAAACTACACATGCAAACAAATAAGTTGTATGGATGCATCAACTGCGTTCAAGGATTGGACTTGAGTAGAAAGCTATGAAGATAAATTGTGACCATTAAAGTGAAATATTTCTAGAAAAGAGGCCAACTTACCATTCTAGTACAAAGAATATTGGTGTACAATACCATTTCATGAGAGACATGGTTGAATGAAAGAAGGCATTGTTGGAGAAAGTAGACACTTTTGGAAACATAACAAACTCTTTAACCAAGATCATGAGCGTTGTGAAGTTTTCTTGGTGTACAGAGGCAATGGGAATTACTACCTTGAGTCAGTGAACATAAGTTTAGGTTCTCCTATATTAGCGAAGAACAAAACAAGTGGGATAATGTTGGGTTGTTATATTATTTGTAGTGAAAGAACAATCAACCGAATGAATGGTCGAGGTGGATTGATTGGGTGATGAATTGGCTGATGGGTCAAGTCAAGTTGGTGGTTAAGTCGAAGGTCGAAGTGGCCGACCAAATATTTGAAAGGTCAATATATAGGAGGTCAAGTGGCATCCGATTGGAGACCGATTGGGTAGTCGACTGGTAGTCAATTGTAACAGAATCTTGAGATTTGCGGGATTGCGACCAATCATCTGCATGGATCTGTAACCATTTTTTGGGTGCCACAATTTAGGTTTTTCCATGCAGTGAAGCCTATAAATATGACATGTTGTCATTGTAATCGATTGATGTTCATGTTTCTAATAATAGCTTGGTCATGTAGATGTAATCTGAATTAGTTGCACTGAATTAGTTGCAGGGTTGTTCTTGTGTAAAGAAAGAGATAAGGATGGCGATTATGTCTTAGGTGTAGACCAAGGTTAGTCATGTAACTCTTTATTCTATGAATGAATAAGACAACAAGACAACAAGAGGCACTCAAGGAATGTTTTTTTCACTTAAGGGTTTACATGGTAAAATCTTTGTGTACCCTGTGTGTTTGTCATTAATTATTTATGTTTAAATAATTCTTCTATTTCCTAGTTGGTTTAGTGTGAGAGTTATTTCTCTATAGGGGGCACTTCATGAGGAAATTGGAGCTATTTTGAGCCTAATTTGATGATGTGGAGGTCACTCATGTGACTTTGCACTTGATGGAGATTTCTTAGAACTTGCCCCTTTGATATGGATGCATTTTATGATCACCTTTTCATGGATTTATAAGCAAATTAGAGAATCCATACACTTTTGGGGTTTTATTTTGGCTTGGGGTGAGGTCATCCCCCCTTATTTTAGGTGGATATTGTAGTTTGAGTGGCCAGGATTATTCCTTGCCACATTTTAATCCCTTCCCAAGTATTTTCAAATGTAACATTGTACCAAAATATCCAAATCAACCCTCTTAGAAGCTTGACGTCATTTTTGTTATTAGGGGTCTTATGGCCTAGTTTTTTACTTGGAGGGTCACTCCCATGCTCTATGGAGGTGCCTTGACCTTAGTTGTGGACATGGTCAAGATTTGGAGAGATATTTCAGGGATTTATGGATATTATTTGAGAATGTTTGGAGCACATTTTGTTGAATCTGACCCCTTTATGAGAGTTTTAAACATGTAAAACATCATTTGATTGTACTTTTTGACTTAGTCTCCAATTTATGTGGATGGCAAGTCATTTTTTTTATTACTTTTCCTAATTTTGGGGAATAAATAATGGAGAAGAGTTGAGAGCATCATCTATAAATATAGACATTCCTCTCACTCATTTTGTTGTGAATTGTTGGAGATTATTCTTAGAGCCATTTAACTGAAGATCTTTACTTGGTGTTAGTTCTTGAAGCTCTATCTTTCTTGGTTATTCTTCTTGGAAAAATTTTAAGACTATTGTGATTATTCAAGATTCTACTTAAACTAGCAAGATCGATCCATTGAGGAGTTATCAACTACTTGGAGGGAGGACGTCTAGGGTTTGTGTATATTCCTTCTTTCCTAAAATGATTTGGTAAGTACTTGTCTATTGTCTCGATTAGTTCTATGCTCCTTGGCAAGGGTTTCATGTATCCTTTTCAAGTCTTTTGTTGATCTTGTTGGTGAAGGTTATTCCCTTGGGGGAACCCTTCTTGTAGGGCATTGGTTATCATATTTTTTCTTGATTAGCAAGAGACTATTATCCATGTGTCCCTAGTCTCTAATTCTAATCCATAAACAAAGATAACC
>ML803644.1:107613-130829 GCA_009831015.1 Picea engelmannii
CCTAAAAACATTGTATATATTGTATGGCGAATGGTGAAATTCGATATAATGAAAATAAGAAAGGTTTTCCCGGTTGAGGGTTTCCGGTATAAAATCTTTGTGTACTATGTGTATGAGCCATTGATTAATTTATGTATTGCTTAAGAATCTATATGCATTGCTTTACTTCGTAGGTTTAAAACTTACATATGGAGCCTCGTGGACCTCGAATTCATTTGAGATCCTTAGTTGTATTTCAAACCATTTTCCTTTGGTACCCTTGAAATGCTTCAAACTTTGTTATCCTTCTCATTACGATCAGCCTGACTATCGACTATACCCGCCCAGTAATTGACTACGAGCTAGAAACCTAGTTGCATGTTTTTAGGGACTTACACAGGTGACTGCTGGGGTATACTGTGGTACCTAGGGTAGACATCGGATCACACTTTGAAGAGTATACCCGGAGGGTGTTTCCGTGTTCAAGTTACACTTGCATCGGTAATTTTCTCTAGTGTCGATTGGCGTAACTATTCTTCCTTCCAGTCAATTATTTGCTTGATTTGTTGTTAGGAACTTTTTAGTGTGTGCTCTGTGTTTCACAAGGTGGAAGATCATTAGCTTCATCGTTCACGTAGGCTTCTGGTTCTGTTTTCAGTTACTTTGGAGCCACCTCCACTACTGCTGAGGTGTAGGCTAGATCAAGAAGGTTAATTTGAAGCAATCGGGCCATAGGAAATTGTACCCAAGCCAACTCTTAGAGAAGAATTTCCTGCATCGGAGGAGTCCACCATTTTTTACCTTGAAGCTGAAGGATTTAGGCCTGCAAACCCTCAGATCATTGACTTATCAATGTCACTTATAATTCAGATAGTCCCTCCTGAGGTGACTTCACCTAAATGTTAGTTTGTTAGACGAGCGGTGATGGAAGAAACTAGTGCTACCTCTTTTGGGAGTCCTCATACTCCCATCTCGACTGTCGTGGGAGGGGGTGTCATGCCTCCTCCTCCACCTCCACCTATCAGGACTACGACCATCTAGACACCTACAACTTTTGGAAGTGGCATAGTCCCTTCAACGACTATGACCATTGTTCCCTCTATCAAGAAAATGTATGGCTCTCCCTTTTCATATGGGATGTCGAGTTTCGACTCTTGTTCGATCCTAACCTACTATACTCTACAGATTGTTGGTTTGGGGGGAGGGAGATCTAATGCTCCCTTACAAGGATCTGTCCCAAGAAACACTGCCCCGTTTAACGATATCCCTTACGATGGGGTCATATCCCTCCTCCATCCCCTTCTCTCGGAGGCACTTTCCAGCATCCAATCAGGATTAACACCAGCTCTAGTTTTTTCAGTGAGGGGAGTCTTGGACCTCAATCCTATATGACTCTAGTAGGTTATATGAATTTTTCTTTGTTCAGTGCATTTGGAAATAACGCTTTCTCATCTTCTACTTTCTCTGTAGGGGGAAACCCCATTTTTGGTCAACCAAACCTATGCAAGGCTTTGTTCCTTCACAAGGAGCGGTGATGGGAGTTTAATCTTCACATGGTCTTGGGAATCCATGGCAGGGCTCATTTCCTTCGCAAGGGATGTTGATCGATATCAAACCCTCCCACACTCAATGGAACCCTGGGCAAGGTTCAGTTCCTATGCCAGGAGGTTCGGATGGGGGAATCCCCAACCAAGGTCCTTGGAATATCATGTAGTGAGAAATCCATACACAAGGTATGTCATCCAAATACAAGAATCAGTCGACGATATCGAATCAAGTGAAAACCCATTTTACTGGCCAGGGCCACCATGGTTTCTACAAAAACCATGGCCAGCAGGAAAACCTTTCCTGGCAACCTAGTGCCAATCAAAATCCAGGCACCTCTTTTCCTTTGAATCCACCACAACCTAGACTACCTTTCCTGGAAACTCTGCATTTTCCAAACTTGTCGAGGCTGTTGAACGAACCGATCTGTCATGATCTACATTGGCCCCCCATGCCGACTAAGTTTCCCTTAGACATCCCTAAGTTTGAAGGAAATTATGGAGAATATCCAGGCTATCATGTTACGACATTTTGTTTATGGTGCTCATCCAACTCGTTAAAGGATGAATCTATTCAGGTGCGTTTGTTTCAACGCACTCTTATAGGGGGTGCCTCAAAATGGTATATCGAGCTCGATAGCTCGAAGTACGCTTACTTTAATGACCTAGCTATGGTTTTCTTAAACCATTTCTAGTTACCGGTAAGATATGATGTCGACACCGAGTTTTTGTCCAACTTCAAACAAACAAAAGTCGTCAATATCTCGGATCACATACGAGAATGGCATCGACGAAAGAGATTGATCAAAGTTAAGGTCCCTCCCACATTTTTTCTCGAGTGGTTTCTAAAGTCTTTGGTTCCTTGTGTATCCAAAGATGTCACGACATCCAAGTTTTTTTCCGAAGAAGAGGCTATCATGAGAGCCCAACAACTGGAGTTGATTTACTCCCAATCCGGTATGTTGTACAAGATCCTACTGGATGCACCACAGTCGAATTTCGACAAGACCAAACAAAATTCTAGGCCTCATGCCAATGGCATAGTAGGCTCAACACAGAGCAAGCCCATAGGTCAATTGACTAATCAGTTACAATAGTTATCAATTCAACAGAATATGGCCAACCAAAATCTTAGTTTGACTGTCCCCGCAACCCAAACATCGGATGTACATAGTGTGCAATTGAGGAATCCCAAGGGTAACCAACATACCATCAAGGGAAGAAGGAAGGGTTGCATAGGGAGAATGTCTAGAGGGGAAAGTTGAGGCTAAAGCTCAGAGCAAGATGCAAATCTTGGGCAATGAAAGGGAAGTGATTTTGGTAGAGTTTTCTTATTCTCTTGTTCTTGTCTCTAAATGACTCCCGAAGACCTCTTTTTATATGAGAAAAATATGGTTATTCGGTTAGGGGACAAGCTACAAGGGATAAAATGGTTAGGAAACCCTTCATAACCCGTAAACTCCACTGAATTTCGTGCAATTTTATATTTTTTGCAACTTTTGGAGGTAAATGCGGGCTAACTAGCATGCAACAAGTGTATGTACATGGGCTAACTAGCATGCAACACGCGTGTGTACGTAGGATAACTAGCATGCAACACGCGTGTGTACGTAGGCTATTAGTGCAGTAAAGCGTGTACACTATCCAAAAAAAGGTTTTTTAGAAGGAAGCCTCAACAATATTTTTGGAAAAAGTATGCAAATGGATGGGCCAATGTCTTGGATGCATAGATGTGGCATTTTAGGACTATAGAAAAGATCAATCCAAAACCAATCCAAGCCTCTATGTTATAGATAAAATCCATTAAAATCTATTAGATCCATGTTGTTAGCGACATTTCTTGTCTCGAGCCTAAGAGTGTTCAGATCTACAAGTGGCGCGAAAAACGCTCGAGTGCAGCACATAGAAGAAGTCCTTTTCGAACTTAAATCAGGCGAGCGGGCATTTCATTCTTTAGTGGAAAGGATCCAGCGACAGAGAAGAACAACGGTTGATGGGAAATCACAGATTAATTGAGTCGCGCCAAGTATAGTGCAAAAATTCTTTCAAGGAGCGTCAATCGCGATCAGTATAAGCGCAGTAGTTGTTTCTCGAACTTGGGGTTCGTAAGTTCGAAGGGCGGACCATGTCTTTTGGTTGCGCGAGATTGCGAGCTACGAAAAGTGCCCGAAGGGGGTCAACCTGCATTGACCATCGCGTCTCGGGACCTCACAAGGGGAGGATACCAAAGTTCGATAATCCAACTCGCGAGGCTGCGAGTTGCGAGAGGCGTTAGTAGTTGGGCCCTGGCCAACGGTTACATGTAAAAGGCGCTGACCAGGAAGGCGCCCGATTCGTATCGCCATCTTGAGGAGCCGAGGGTCATTGACCCGCGAACTCGCGAATCACGAAGTAAACAGAGATTTTAATGATGGACCCACCGTATCGCCGAGAAGGTTTTTGGCCGTCCGATCAAAAGAAGGATACGTGATGCACAATTAGGTTCTATCGCCCCTTCGCGCATTGCGGTTTCGAAATGCAAGGGACAGCCCCATCATTCCCCGATGCGCGAAGTGATGAGAGCGTCCAGGACCTGGGGCCCACAGCATTGTCGGGAGAATTCAGAGCCGTCGGATCCAGATGGGCGTGTGGCGCCAGATTAAGCCTTCTCGGCATTTTGCTCATCGCAATTACAAGAAGCAAGGATTAACTCCTTCCATTTTCGAACGCCGAAAGCACTTTGGGAATAAGCACGGGGTCATAGCCCATAGTCACTTGGGAAAGAAGGGAGTTGTGCTAAAAGGGTCTAGAGGCGCCGAGTCTAGTTGCCGAAAGGATCGTCTTGATCTCCAGGTACCATCCGATACAGTCCCGCTCCCGGCCTTCGCTTGGAGTAAATAAAGGCGAGAAGGGGTCGGTGAAACCTCTCCTCATGAATTAAGTGTAAGGTATGGAAGGTCTGGCAAGAGGTCTGCTCGAGAGGGTCCTGTGTACCCAGTTCTTCAAAGAAGCCATGCCGAGTTCTCAACTAACCAGAGGAGGTCTGCACACACTAAATCAGCATTTACTGGCTCAGCTACTCCCCCTGTAGGAGCCATGCGCAGTTAAGGAGGCGTCTGACCAAGAAAATCCGTCCGATTTTGGTTGAAGGGACACCAAGTTTCAGATGACCGCACGCGCCTCTATGAGGCAATTTTTCTCTGAGTATATAAACTCAGCCTTTGTAATTTGTAAAGGATCGATGGTTGAGCAGAGCTCCCTACTGTAATGTTCCAACAACTATTCTAGCTTTCAGCTTATGCATCTGTATATGAGATTTCTTGTTTTATGACAGACAGTTCTTCTTACTCCATATAATTTTTGTCTCATGCTAAGAGAGTTCGTGATCGAATGACTCCCGTGAATTATTGCAGTTTTGTTGTGATAAAAGATTTATTGTTGCATTGCTGCATTCTCTGGATTTGCGTTTGAATGTAAGATGATATCGCATTTGGACGTCTTCTTCCTCAGTCTGTTAGAAACCTGCTATTTATAACAGACCTCTGCTTTTCTCTTGTACAAGTCTTCCGCCTGTTCACCCTTTACTACAGCTCACTGTCTGAAGTTTACGCAAGACCTTACTTGCTCATGCATACCTGACCTAGTTTCAAAGTTGGAACGCTATTGTGTTGAGTTTCTCGCCATTCAATCACCCATATATGAACAACCGTGACATAAAATTGATGGGCGTCGGGCTCTGCTCCTGCTAGCAATCCAGGAGTGACTTCCATTGCCAACATTTATGGCACCGTTTCCGGGGACGAAGTTGAATATTTTCCCTGGGATTGAACGAAAATGATTAACTGATTTGAATGTGCATCAGATATCATAATTATCAAGATTGTTGTTGTGTACCTGGCGACTCCACTAGGGAGAACCTACTCTTTCAATTGTGGCTTTCAGAGGCAGACACACGCGGTCTCATCCACAGCTGCCCCTAGCTACACCTGAAATCGATCCAGAGGTGGTTCTCAGAAAAGGAAAGCCCCCTGAAGAAGCAGCTTCCACCGCCGAAGCAAGTAATCCGCTATCTCCTTCTGTAAGAACTCTGTTTTCTCCTCCTCGGTTTCTTAATAGACCTCCTTCAGAAGTCTCTCGTTTCCTAAATTTTGGGAGTGTTCCTGTTGAGTTTTCCCCTTCTGGTCTGGGATTGGAGGGAGAAATCCTTGTCACTCCCCTCTCATCTGAAGTTGTACCTTGGCGTAGACCCACGACCACAGAAGATTTCCCCACTCCTGCACAAGGAGGAGCACCTTCTGACTTGAGATCGTTAGCTTTCTCCTTAAATCCTCTCTTGTTTCCTACTCCACTTCGAGACTCATTTCCCGCAGCCCCTTCGCGAACTACTTCTCCTCCAAGTTCTCCTCCACCTAATATTCCTATGGCTTGTGCTAATCCCCCTATGACCATAATGGAAGCTATAATAGCCTCTAGGTATGCTCCCCTTGTGTTACCTTAGCCCCTCAATGTCCTCCCGGCAGATGGTTACCTCAAACAGCTACCCAAGTTTACAGGAGAGGGGGACATAGCTGCTGAAGAGAACCTAGTATTCTTTCATACCTTCGCGGATGATAATGTTATCATGCACATGGATGTATGGATGGGAATTTTTGTCCACAGCCTCCAAGGAGAGGCTAGAAAATGGTTCAAGGCCCTGCCTCCTGGATCTATTGATGGGATCGAAGCACTAGACAATGCCTTTTTGAGACAATGGGGAGATAAAAAAGATTTCATGTATTACATGACAAAGTTTGGGTCGTTGAAGAGAAAGGAAGGAGATTTTGTCTCCGACTTCTCCAAGAGATTTAATAAAATGTACAACAGAATCCCTGCTGAGATAAAACCCTCTGAAGCTTCTGCAAAGATCACTTACTCCAGCGCTTTTGATCCTGATTTCGTCCTACTGCTAAGGGAGAGAAGAGTTGTTATGTTGGCCCTCATGCAGGATGCGGTCGTGGAGGTAGAATCTAACATATTGGTTGTCAACCGATTCAAGAGAGCAGGTGATAGAAATACGTCCAAGAACAAGCCTGAATATTCCTCATCCAGTTCCTCTCCCCTGCCCCATCAGACAGATGAGACAGCTAGAGCAATAAAATCGCTTGCTGCCAAGATATAAAGGTGGGAATTAGAGGGGAAGCCCATGTACAGAAATCCCTTGAACACTGATAATAGAGGTTCCAGACGACCTGCTAACAATATACCGCAGGTCCTCCCAAGGGAACAAAGGGGAAAAGACAGAGAAGATCAAAGGGTCCAAACCCCCCTCCAAAACAACCTAGTTGATCATGAGGAAAGAGAGGAGATAGACGAGTTTGGCCCTGAAATTCACTGTATTGAAAAAACTCCCCCTTTTCCCCATTTGACGCAGTCCGCATACGAAGAATCACTGATGAGTGCTCAAATTCATGAGTTGGGGAAAGAACAAAGGGCTGGTCACACTTCTAACAGATATAATCTCAGATCAAGAAGGAAAGAAGGAGACTTTGACAGCTCAGACCAACCCCTCATAGCAGAAAGGCCTATTAGAGTTGCAGCAACCACAACTAAAGAAAAGAGAGCTCAGAACACTTTGCCAGTAGTCAAAGAACCCGTCACCGAGGTAAGGGAAGCTCCCAAGCCCATTCCATCCTTTAATTTTGAACATGAAATTCAAAAGATCAGAATCCCCGTCCCTCTCTCAGAGCTAGTTAAAAATGAATATTTTAAAAGATCCCTCTCCAAGCTGCTACAATCTGAGTCCCCCCAGCCCCCCTCTAACTCAGTAAACCTTCAAGATGAGAATCCAGTTGTCATCTTAGGCCCCATGGTAGAAGACAGAGATGACTCATCCCCCCCCTTCTACACATCCATGAACATACATGATAAAGTACTGCATAACTGCCTCATGGATTCAGGGGCTTCCCATAACCTTATGCCAAAGATAGTCATGGAAGAATTGGGACTGAAGGTGACAAGAACTTATCATGATTTATATTCCTTCGACTCAAGGAGAGTGCAGTGCCTAGGAGTCATCAAAGACCTGGTGGTTTCCCTGTTTCAGCTGCCCATGAAAAGTGTGGTCATGGACATTGTGGTGGCCGACGTTCCCCCCAAATTCGGTATGTTGTTGTCTAGATCGTGGATCAAAAAACTTGGAGGGACACTACAGATGGATCTCACATACGCCACCATTCCGGTCTTCGGAGGGGAGCAAAGGAGATTATACAGAGAAGCCCAGCTAGCCTATATTGTCAGTGATGAAGCAAACCCTACAAATCACCCCATCTTTGCACTTGACACCGACTTGGGGTCTAGTTTGTTGCATCTTACCGATGCCCCTGAAAGCTCTTTACTAATCAGAAAACACCCCAGCCATGATCATCCGATTTCCCCTCAAATCTCCCCTGTGTGGAAGATGTTTTTTGACAGAGCTTCTTCTAGCGAAGGCACTGGCGCTGGAGTGGTTTTCATGTCGCCTTGTCAAGAAGTCGTGTCCCTGTCATACAAGCTGGAATTCAAAGCCACCAACAATGTGGCAGAGTATGAATCTCTTGTTCTGGGTATGAGGGCCACAAAGGAAATGGGAATTAAAGAGATAGCAATATTTAGAGATGCTGAGTTGATTATTCAGCAGGTAAGGAATGCTTATCGTGCCCATAATTCCAGGCTCAGGAATTATCGGAATGAAGTGTGGGACCTTATTGATAATTTCTTCTTGGCTTTTAACATTTCTTTCATTCTGAGGGGAGAAAATACTTTGGCCGATTCTTTAGCTGTTTCAACTAGCGTGCTCAAATTTCCTCTGCCGCCTATGGTAGAAAATGATGTTGATATAAGATATAGGCCCTCGGTGCCGGACAATGTCAAGCATTGGAAGGTGTTCGAGGATGATTCTGAACTCGAAAGGTTTCTGCAATCAGTTGACGAATTTTCTGCGTTGCATATTGACCAGGATCCCGACCTGGAAAGTGACCCTCGTCCCGAGGATTTTTTAAATAAAATCGCTAATCATCAGATCATTCAGCTGCCCAGCAATCACATTCCGAGAGGACTTGTCCCTTTAGAAATATTGTTTGATGGGAATGATGTGCCAGTAAAGGGAAATGTCTCAAATGAAGATGTCGATACAACCAAATGCAACATCGGTTCACGGGAGGAGCCTAGATTCGTCAAATTGTCAAGTAGCCTGACCAGTGAACAGAGGGCCAAGTACACGGAGTTACTGAGAGAGTTCGCCAATGTGTTTGCATGGACATACGAAGACCTCAAGACGTATGACACATCTGTCATCGAGCACAAGATCCCATTGAAGGCAGAGGCTAGGCCATTCAGGCATAAGCTAAGATAGATAAATCCCATGTTGCTTCCCGTCATGGAAAAGGAAGTTAAAAAGTTGTTGGATGCACGAATCATTATCCCCTTGAGATATTCCGAGTGGGTGGCCAACTTGGTCCCAGTAAGGAAGAAAAGCGGAGAAATCAGGCTTTGTGTTGATTTCAGGAACCTGAACAGAAGCTCAAAGAAAGACAATTACCCCCTACCTAAGATGGAACATATATTGTAGAGGGTAACTGGTGCATCCGGGATATCCATGATCGATGGGTTTTCTGGCTATAATCAGATATCGTTCATGCCAGAGGACAGGGAGAAGACAGCCTTCACCACTCCTTGGGGCACATTCATGTATGCCAAAATGCCATTTGGGTTGATGAATGCAGGAGCAACATTTCAGCGAGCCATGGACATAGCCTTCATCGGAGAAAAAGACCAGTTCGTAGTGATCTACCTAGATGACTTCACGGTTTTCTCCAGGTCTGATAAGGAGCACCGCTACCACTTAAGGAGAGTTTTCTCGAAGTGCCGGAGATTTGGTCTTTCCCTGAATCCCAAGAAGTCCCTGTTCGCTATGATGGAGGGAAAGATGTTGGGCCATATAGTATCAGCGGAAGGAGTAAGAATTGATCCTAGCAGAGTGGAGGCGATTAAAACCCTATCACTTCCCAGGTCAAAAAAATAGGTCCAGGCATTTCTAGGAAAGATTAACTTCCTGAGGAGATTCATCTCAAATTTTTCCGAGCTAGTGAAACACATCACGGCCATGCTCGGGAAAGGAAACGAAGTGAGATGGACCGCTGAGCCCCGGGCATCTTTTGACCGAATAAAAAAGGCATTGACTGAGGCACCTGTGATAATCAGTCCTGATTATTCCAAAGAGTTCCTAATTTTCTCCTTTGCTTCTTTTGATACAGTGGCGGCGGTCTTATTTCAGAAAAATGAGAAGGGCGTGAGCAGCCCATCGCCTTCTTTAGCAGGGCGTTAAGAGACGCAGAGAGCAGGTATGAAATCATGGAGAAGCAGGCCTATGCCTTAGTGAAAGCTCTTAAAGCTTTCAAAGTATATGTCTTGCATTAAAAAGTAACAACATATGTTCCTTCAGCTTCTATGAAGGACATCCTTGTGCAGCCCGACGTAGATGGGAAAAGAGGTCGATGGATCGCAAAAATTATGGAATTTGACTTAGAGATAAAGCCCACCAAGTTGGTTAAGGGGAAAGGTTTAGCCAAGATACTGGATGAATCTAACTGCGAAGCCTTGGGAGTTAGTTTCATCAATACTCACCCAGGATCTCAGCAAGCTAAATCACCCAGCCCACACTCTCAAGATGGCTTATCACTGGCAGAATGCGCCTGGTATCGTGACATTCTGTATTTTCTGCAAGAGTTGAAGCCCCCCGATGGAATGGGAAAAAGAAAAGCAAGGGCTCTAAAGCTCAAGGCAGTCAGGTATTTCCTCATCGACCAAATCTTGTACTGGAGAGACCCTCTAGGGGTGTTACTGAGATGCCTGGACCCACAGGAGGCCCAGAAGGTTATGTTTGATTTTCACAGAGGCCTTTATGGAGGTCATCATTTATGGAAAACAACGGCTCACAAGATACTCCGAGCTAGGTATTACTGGCCCACTTTATTCCCCGATGTTTGCAGGGATATCAGAGCTTGCATCAAATGCCAAAAGTTCTCAGGAAGACAGCAGCTCAAATCGTTGCCATTAAAACCGATAGTAGCTTCGACACCTTTTCAGCAGTGGGGGTTGGACTTCATCGGAGAAATTCATCCTCCCTCAAGTGATCAGCACAGATGGATCCTGACTGCAACAGATTATTTCACCAAGTGGATAGAAGCTGTCCCCACCAAAAGCGCATCACACAAAGTAATTATCAGCTTCCTGGAGGATATCATAGCCAGATTTGGCTGTCCCAGCAGGATCGTCACCGATAATGTTTCTTCTTTCAAGTCTGAGCCTTTAATTAAGTTCTGCGAGCAGTTCCAGATCTCATTAATTCACTCCACTCTCTACTATCCCCAAGGCAATGGTTTAGCAGAGTCCTCCAACAAAAGCCTAATAAGGATCATCAAGAAGCTGTTGGAAGACAACAAAAGAGCTTGGGATTTGAAGTTGAAGTTTACTCTGTGGGCTGATCGTGTGACAACGAAGAAATATCTGGGCACTTCGCCATTTCAGATGGTCTACGGAACAGAGGCAGTTTTCCCTACTCAGCTCGCCTTACCTGTGGAGAAGTTCTTTCATGACTATGAGGGAGAACCAGATCATATGATCAGAAGAATTCATCAAATTGTGGAAGTGCAGCAGATCAGGGAACAAGTGAGGGACGCAGCTTATAGTCGTCAGCAAAAGATCAAGCAAGCTTTTGACAGAAAGGTCAGGAAGAAAGAGTTCAAGATCGGGGACTTGGTACTTAAGTGGGATGCCCCTAGACAGGATAAAGGAAAACACGGCAAGTTTGACGCCCTCTGGACCGGCCCTTTCAAAATCTCTGAGGTTTTCTCAAACAATACATACGGGTTGCAAGGTCTGGAGGGCGAAGAAGCTTTCAACAGCCCAGTGAATGGGCATTTTCTGAAGAAATGTTTCTTTTGAGCCTTTGACGGCTCCTTTGGTTTGTAAATATTGTCCTTTACTTATTTGTTTTCTTTTTGCATGTTTTCGGCTTAATAAGCGACTCCATAGCCCAATAGCAAGGCACTGAAGCTGTAGAATGAGTTCTTAGAGCATCACAGGAACGACTCTATCCCCCGTGGAGCCTAATGTTAGCGACATTTCCTGTCTCGAGCCTAAGAGTGTTCATATCTACAAGTGGCGCAAAAAACACTCGAGTGCAGCACACAGAAGAAGTCCTTTTTGGACTTAAATCAGGCGAGCGGGAATTTCATTCTTCAGTGGAAAGGATCTAGCGATAGAGCAAAATAGCGGTTGATGGGAAATCGCAGATTAATTGAGTCGCGCCAAGTATAGTGCAAAAATGCTTTCAAGGAGCATCAATCGCGATCAGTATAAGCGCAACAGTTTTTTCTCGAACTCGGGGTTCGTAAGTTCGAAGGGCGGACCATGTCTTTTGGTTGCGCGAGATTGCGAGCTACGAAAAGTGCCCGAAGGGGGTCAACCTGCGCTGACCATCACATCTCGGGACCTCACAAGGGGAGGATACCAAAGTTCATAATCCAACTCGCGAGGCCGCGAGTTGCGAGAGGCGTTAGTAGTTGGGCCCTAGTCGACGGTTACATGTAAAAGGCACTGACTAGGAAGGCGCCTGGTTCATATCGCCATCTCGGGGAGCCGAGGGTCATCGACCCGCGAACTCGCGAATCGCGAAGTAAACGGAGCTTTTAATGATGGACCCACGGTATCGCCAAGAAGGTTTTTGGCCGTCCAATCAAAAGAAGGATACGTGATGCACGATTAGGTTCTATCGCCCCTTCACGCATCGTGGTTTCGAAACGCAAGGGACAGCCCCATCATTCCCCGATGCACGAAGTGACGAGAGCATCCAGGACCTGGGGCCCACAGCATTGTCGGGAGAATTCAGAGCCGTCGGATCCAGATGGGCGCGTGGCGCCAGATTAAGCCTTCTCGGCGTTTCGCTCATCACGATTACAAGAATCAAGGATTAACTCCTTCCATTTGCGAATGCCGAAAGCACTTTGGGAATAAGCACGGGGTCACAGCCCATAGTCACTTGGGAAAGAAGGGAGTTGTGCTAAAAGGGTCTAGAGGCGCCGAGTCCAGTCGCCGAAAGGATCGTCTTGATCTCCAGGTACCATCCGATACGGTCCCTCTCCCGGCCTTCGCTTGGAGTAAATAAAGGCGAGAAGGGGTAGGTGAAACCTCTCCTCATGCATTAAGTGTAAGGTATGGAAGGTCTGGCAAGCGGTCTGCTCGAGAGGGTCCCGTGTACCCAGTTCTTCAAAGAATCCATGGCGAGTTCTCAACTAGCCAGAGGAGGTCTACACACGCTAAATCAACATTTACTAGCTCAGCTACTCCCCCTGCAGGAGGCATGCGCAGTTAAGGAGGCGTCTGACCAAGAAAGTCCGTCTGATTTTGGTTGAAGGGACACCAAATTTCAGATGACCGCACGCGCCTCTATGAGGCATTTTTTCTCTGAGTATATAAACTCAGCCTTTGTAATTTGTAAAGGATCGATGGTTGAGCAGAGCTCCCTACTGTAATGTTCTAACAGCTATTCTAGCTTTCAGCTGATGCATCTGTATACGAGATTTCTTGTTTTATGACAGACAGTTCTTCTTACTCCATCTAATTTTCGTCTCATGCTAAGAGAGTTCGTGATCGACTAACTCGTGCGAATTATTGCAGTTCTGTTGTGATAAAAGATTTATTGTTGCATTGTTGCATTCTCTGGCTTTGCGTTTGAATGTAATATGATATCACATTTGGACGTCTTCTTCCTCAGTATGTTAGAAACCTGTTGTTTATAACAGACCTCCGCTTTTCTCTTGTACAAGTCTTCCGCCTGTTCACCCTTTACTACAGCTCAATGTCTGAAGTTTACGCAAGACCTTACTTGCTCATGCATACCTGACCTAGTTTCAGAGTTGGAACGCTATTGTGTTGAGTTTCCCGCCATTCGATCACCCATCTATGAACAACCGTGACATAAAACTGATGGGCGTCGGGCTCTGCTCCTGCTAGCAATCCAGGAGTGACTTCCGTCACCAACACATCTGAAGGAGGCATTTTTGTAGGCATTTTTATCCTTCTAAGGTTTTAACATGAAGAATAAGCCCACAATCTAGAATAATCTTGAGATATACATGCTTTGGGCACACCAACAATGATCATAGGGGATTGAATCAACTCAAGAGCACTACTTGATGAAGTCTGGCAATGTCAAATGGGTGCACATAGATATTGGCCCTATCTTTTCACCTTGCGTGTGAGTATTGGACCTTTTCTTATGCCATGCACATAAATTTGAAAGGAAACATTGTTCTCGTCAACAAAATCAAGGAAAATGCATAGTATTTCCAAAGTTCAAAGAAAAATTAGGATTCTCCATACAAAATAGACCACATAATAAAGCATTATGAGGTTAGGACTACTCGGTACATGTAAGAGAAAGTCCCATAATGACATCATTTTCCCTATTTTTTTTCTTTGAATATCTCAACCCTATTATCTTTGAGTTCTTATTTTTGTAGCCTAGTTAGATCTTCATCCAGGTAGATTTTGTCTAATTGATTGAATAATTTATTTTTGATCTTAAAGCATAGTTTCATTTATGTTGTGCATAAATAGATGGTCATTGAGTCATATTGATTGAACCAAGATTTGTTTAGAGGTTTATACCATTCGAACATAGATCATATTGGTAAAAGTTAGTTGTTGTTTGATTAGCCTTGTCTTGTTTGTTTATGACTTTGTCCTTGAAAGTTGAGAGTGTTAAATTGTTTATGCTTTTCTTCTTCAAATTTTGCTTGGATGACAATATCCACCCTAGGGGGGTTGGAATTTTTAAAATATTTAATTTCTTTGATCCAATATGTTGTGCTTATAGATTCCATTTTAGTGGTCAAGCCCTTATGTTCCTCTTTATTAGTTACCAATTCAATCTAAAGGGAAACTATCTCCTCTTGGTTGTTGTTTATTATGTCAAGAGTAAAAAAGGATTTGAATTAAAAAATGGAAGATTCTAAATTGGATATCTATACAAATTGGTCTAAGAATACCTTTAATTGTTTATTGACAAGGCAATGTCCATTCATAGTAACTAAACAAAATGTAGCTTGTCATATTTCCAATAACCTTGTAAGAATCCTACTTGTCTTGAACCTTCCTTTTGTATATCAAAGGTGTGTTTTCTAAAGAATTTACTTCCTTTGATGGATTTTTCTTATAGGCAATTGAGGAAGGGGGCTCAAATATCTACAAAAAAGACAACTTGTATTAATAAGTGGATGGTAATTTAAACATTCTTTACAAAATAGTTGAAGGTTTGAATATTCTATTTTGAAATATTTCAACATGTGAGAAACATAGACCTAGGGGAACAAATTGGTAAAGATGGTAATTTAAACATTCTTTACAAAATAGTTGAAGGTTTGAATATTCTATTTTGAAATATTTCAACATGTCAGAAACATAGACCTAGAGGAACAAATTGGTAAAGATAAATTTTCACTATCAAAGCCTTGGGATAGGCCCCATCTAGAGTCAAATTGTTGAGGATTTTTGTAATGTTCCTGACCCGGCCAATGAAGGAAATACTGCTAATCTCATGTGACCAAAATCTGATCTAATACACTAGGGGTTTCTAGATGCGTTTTAGATGTGTATGTGTATAATTATTTGTTTACAACATATAAATGAACATACAAATAGTAAATGAGACAAAAGATTGCAAACTATATATTATGATATCTCTACGGAGTACAATGTCGAATGCGGTTGAATAAAATAAATCACTTGGCTAGATCAATGAAAAAATGATCTTGGTAGGAATACAATAAGAAAACTAAAACAATAATACCCCATAATAGATGAACACTGCAGAATCAATGGATCAGGTATAAGATCAATTGTAAGCTACAACAACTCATACAACAACTACTGCAAGTCTAGAAAGTTCACTCTGGTGGCTAGACCTTTCAGATCATCCTAGAAACTGTCCCAAACAATGCACTCTATTGTCTCTCTCAGTCCTTGTGACTGACTGGCCCTCTACTGGTATGTATGGACCCTGGATGGATCCCCCTGGGGAAATGCGCCCCCTCTGCTATTGGAAAATTGCGCCCAGTGATTCCACCATCGGAATCGGCTGATATGTGTCTCAAATTGATTTCCCTAGCCTACTATGAAATGGCTTAGAAGGATTTCCATAGATCTAATATGATGATCACTCGAGAACCCCAAATGTGTCCTCCCCAAGTGTCTCAACCTCAACGACTGTAAAAATGTGCCCTAGATGATTTCTTCATCAGAATCTGATGAGAAACTAGGCAAAAGATACACCTTTCCTT
Source organism: Picea engelmannii (assembly GCA_009831015.1). Classification (NCBI taxonomy): domain Eukaryota; kingdom Viridiplantae; phylum Streptophyta; class Pinopsida; order Pinales; family Pinaceae; genus Picea; species Picea engelmannii. Next base: position 123,473 of record ML803644.1, read on the forward strand.
CCTCTCAACTAGGTCAGAAGAGAATCTCTGGATTCTCCCTGTATGGGACAAGTCGACTCAATACCTCCTTAGAAGTTGCACCCTCACTCTGAATAAGTGTGCCCTTGCTATTGGAACCTATATAACTACTATTGAATAATGATGGAAGACTTGTGTGATCTCCCTGATGACTAGGGTGTGTCTCTCAACACCAAAATCAATCGTTGGTGTATTCCTCTTGGAATCCACAGAGCTATCTCTCCTGAGATGCACCTCTCTCCTCAATGACAAGTCAAAATCTACATAATGATGATTTAGGTCACTTTACCTTCTCGTATATCTACCTGAAACCCTAATTCATTGTTGACTCTAATTTTAGCTCATATGTTCTATTTTTATCTCAACTTGCCTTAAAAGTGCTTTTAGCCACTTTTAGCTCAATGTCACTTTCAAATTATAATACCCTTGGCTGGAATGACCTCTAGTAACCCTGTTCACCCCTTTCTGGCCCTAGATATAGTCTAACGGGGCTATTTAGACCATTAAGCCTCCTCTCTGGAGCTCTTATTTGGAAAGGGACATTAAAATCCTCCCTTCTCAAAATTGCTTGTCCTCCAACAATACCAATCCATAGTGTTGCAACACATGCTCACTCTCCCAAGTAGATCCTCTACTGGAAGCCCTCTCCATCTAATCAAACACTCTCTGATGACCCTGCTCCTCAGTTTTTTCTCTCGGAACTCCATTGCCTCCTCCGGAACCAACTCCAGTTGTCCCTCCTCATCCAATGGGGGAAGCTCCTCTAATGTGCTGATGAATTGTCCCACCTCCTTCTTGAGGCAAGATACGCGGAACACGTTATGAATCTTTCTCCCCTCTGCAAGCTCTATCTCATAAGCAACATCGCCTACCCGAAGCATGATCCTGTAAGGTCCATAATGTGGTCTTGCGCTTCTTCGCCCCACTCTTCTTCAGAGATGACTATCTGTAAGGTTGGAGTCTCAAGAAAATCAAATCCCCAACCTCAAAGTTGTGCTCTATCCTGTTTCTTTCCACACTCATCTTTTGTCGATTATGTGTTGTATGCAGGATCTCTTTTAGCAATTTGAGAATCTCCTGACTCTCTATGATCAAATCCTTGGCCTTGGGAGCTCTTCTCTCCTCAAAAACCAAGTCTACCAAAGTGGGATATTAATAACCGTACAATTCTTGGAAGGGTTCCATACCAATGGACATGTGGAAAGTGGTGTTGTAGCAATGTTTTCCTAAATGTAGCCACCTTACCCATGTTCTTTGTTGTCCACCCACATAGTTCCTCAAATACCCTTCAACCCACTTGTTGACGATCTTGGTTTGACCATCTGTCTGAGGGTGATAGTTGATGTTGGGTTTCAACTCTATCCCCACCAATCTAAATAAATCCTTCCATAATGTCCTAATAAACCGTCTGTCCCTGTCATTGATGATGTTCCTCGGCAACCCATGAAGTCTGAAGACCTCTCTGAAGAATAACTTGGCTACCTGAACTGTGTTTTACTCTGTCGATATGGCATAGAAGTGAGAAAACTTGGTCAATTTTTCGACCACTACATAGATGCATTCCTTACCCTAGGCCTTGGGTAGGCCTGTGATGAAGTCCATCGATATGATCTCCCATTTCTGCTTCGAAATGGGAAGTGGTTGAAGTAGCCATGTTGGAAGCATATGCTATGACTTGTTTTGATGACAAGTCACAAACTCACTGGTGTACCTCATAACGTCCTGTTTGAGGCCCTTCCATGAGAACCTCTCCTTGATCTACCTATAGGTTTTGAAAAACCATTGATGACCTGCTAGTGGTGAATCATGAACTGCTGCAAGGATCTTCTTCTTGAGCCCTGAATCTAGTACTAAGTAGACTCTGTCCTTGTAGAATATGACATCGTCAATGACCATGTACCTGTCATCCTGAATATGTCCATCTAGAACCTCACAAGTGAACTTGTCCTTGGAATATTCCACTAACAAGTGGGATTTCTAATATGATGAAATCTCCATCAAAGAACATGTCGCAGGTCTCCTAGATAGTGCATCAACCACAATGTTCTTCTTCCCCTTGACATACTCTATGTCGAAGTCATATCCCTATACCTTTGTCACCCATTTCTATTGGCGCTCACTGAGGTCCTTCTGCTCAAGGAAATATTTCAAGTTGTTGTGATATGTTTTGACCACGAATTTGCTGCCCACCAAATATTGTCTGAATTTGGTCAAGTCATGCATGATTTCCAGCATTTGCTTGTCATAAATGGAGTACAACCTCTCTGGTTGACCGAGATTCCTACTCTCGAATACAATGGGGTTTCCTCCCTACATAAAAACTACCCTGATACCCTCACCGGATGCATCACACTCTAATACAAATGGTAAAGTGAAGTCAGGTAATGCTAACATTGGACAAGTGCCCATGACATCCTACATGTGATCAAAGGATTTATGAGACTCATTGGTCCATATGAAGGCCCCATGTCGAGTGATATCTGTAAGTGGTGCTCCAAGCTAAGAAAAAACCTTGACAAATCGCTTGTAATAGTTGCATAGCCCAAAGAAGCTCCTAAACTCTGTCACATTCCTAGGTGTTGGCCAATCCAGAATGGCCCTGATATTCTCCTGGTGCACCTGTACCCCCTATGCATTGATGATGTGGCCCAAGTAAAGAAACTTTGTCATATCGAACTCAAACTTGGACTCTTTAGCATATAGTGGGTGTGTCTCCATGATACTTAGTACCTCATCCAAGTGCCTCATATGCTCCTTCCATGTCTTGTTGAAGACCAAGATGTCTTCAAAGAAAACCAAGACCGATTTCCTCAACTGATCCCTGAATATGTGGTTCATGCAAGACTGGAATTTAGACAATGTGATGGTTAGCCCAAATGGCATAACTAGAAACTCGAAATGACCAAAGTGGCATATGAATGTCATCTTCTCTATGTCTTTCTCTCTGATGTTGATCTGATGATATCCAGAGTGAAGATCAATCTTTGAGAAGAAAATTGCTACATGCATCTCATCCATCAACTCATATATGCGAGGGATAAGATATCAGTTCTTGATGGTATTCTTTTTCAAGGCTCGGTAGTCAATGCACATCCTGATGGTACCATCCTTCTTTAGAACTAAGACAACTGAAGAAGCAAATGGATTGATGCTCGGTCTGATGCATCCCATCACTAGAAATTCCTTAATTTCTTTCTCTATCTCATCCTTGAACCTCCTAGGATGACAATAGGGTGGTGTGATCATAGGTTTGCCCCCCTCCTCCAACTCAATGGTGTTCTCAAACCCCCTATTTGATGGCCTCCTTGGTGGACTCGAACCAAAAACCTGTTGATGTCGTCCCAACAAGTTCTTGATATCTGCCTGATACTGTTGTTGACCCTCTAAATCCTTATACGTAGTGATCAAGCACTCTGCAGCATATGCTACCTCCCCATGCCTGAAGATCCTCTCCATCCTCTTGGCCAAAACTATCTGGGGTGCCCCTATTGACATGCCCCTCAAAACGATCCTCTTCATGTCACTGTCCCTGAACCCCATATCCAAGGTTTGGTAGTTAGTGGTGATTTTTCCCAATGTGATAAACCACTAGACTCCCAATACCACATCTGTGTCAGATAGGTCAACTACATAAAATGTGTCTCTCACTATGTAGTTATCTAAATTTATCTCTAAGTTTGGGACTCTGTCAAGACACTCCACTGTATGGCCATTTGCTACTGCAACAATGAATCCCTCAAAATCCTTTTTCTAAAGTGCTTGCCTCGACACCAATGAAGCATCAATGAAGTTGTGGGTGGCTCCACCATCGATTAGGGAGATTTCCTGCTATCCCTGAATAGTCCCTCTGATCTGGAGGGTGTCATACCTAGGAACACCAGAAAGGGTCGCTATGACTCCTCCCTTTGCTGATTTATGTGTGTTAACCTACTCAAGAGGATGTGGCGCTACATATGGGTAGGTCCCTGCCGGTGTCGGTGGTTTCCATGGAGGCTTCTTCTTTGCTTGTGATGGATCCTCCTCTAAGATAGTGGATCTATTGTGCTGCTCCTCCTCCTCACTATCCACACTTTCTATTGCCACCTCAATATAATGGATCTCTCCCTTTCCCATGCATCTGTGGCCTGGAACCAAAGGGTCTCTACAAGAGAATCATAGCTTCTTCCTCATCAACTCCCATGTGGTGTCATCGTCCAATTTGGGCTTACCCTTCCATTCCCTTTGAGGATTTCTCTGATCCCTGTCTCTCTGTGGTACAAAGAGTTTGGTAACAGGTTTGGGTTTTAGTGTTGAGTCGCCCATGTCTCTTGTGCGCACAATGGCATCCTTTAGGGTGTGAGTCTTGAAAGCCTTAACCCAACCTCTCAATGGCTCTATCAATGTCTCTATGAATAACATCACCAGTGTATGTTCTGATATGTTGGATAAGTCCACTGCCTTCTGCTTGAACTCTGTGATGAAGGTCTCAACTGATCTTGTCTGTCTCAACTACGTAAGGTCTCTAAAATGGAGCTTTGGATCTCTCCTGTCAAATCTCTCCATCAACCTCTTTGTGAACTCTAAGTATGAAGTAATGCGGCTATGACCTAAGGTCACCAGCCCATGGTAACACCACTCATGGGCCTCCCCATCCAAGTGCAAAGTGGAAAAATTGATAGTCTCGGACTCTGTCATCGGGTTAAGCTTGAAGTATGTATCAAGATTTTATACCCATTCCTGAGCTGAGCATCTCGACAATCCATCGAAATTACAAGTGTTTAGCTTTTCCACTTTCTTGATGAAATCCATTTTGTGAGTTTTCCCATTGCCTCTTTGTGCCTCGCGAGGTCTATTTCGATATTGGATTGAACAATAGTCTTGCAAACTCATGTCTATATGGAACTATGGTCCTAGTGCCAAGTAATCTCTCTTGTACTCCCCGAATGGATCCTTTGGCACTACCTGTCGGTGGTTTCTATGGAGGCTTCTCCTTTTCCTGTGATGGCTCCTCCTCTAAGATAGTGGATCTATTGTCCTGCTCCTCCTCCTCACTATCCACACTTTGTGTTGCCACCTCAATATAATGGATCTCTCCCTTTCCCATGCACCTATGGATTGGAACCCAAGGGTCTCTGGAAGAGAAGCATAGCTTCTTCCTCATCAAATCCCATGTAGTGTCATCGTCCAATTTGGGATTACCCTTCCATTCTCTTTGAGGATTTCTCTGATCCCCATCTCTCTATGGTACAAAGAGATTGGTAACAGGTTTGGGTTTCAGTGCTGAGTCGCCCATGTCTCTTGTGCGCACAATGGCATCCTTTAGGGTGTGAGGCTTGAAATCCTTAACCCAACCTCTCAATGGATTTGTCAATGTCTCTATGAATAACATCACTAGTCTGTGCTATGATATGTTGGATAAGTCCACTGCCTTCCGCTAGAACTCTGTGATGAAGGTCTCGACTGATCTTGTCTGTCTCAATCGCGTAAGGTCCCTGAAATGGAGCTTTGGATCTCTCCTGTCAAATCTCTCCATAAACCTCTCTATGAACTCTAAGTATGAAGTAATGTGGTTGTGACCTAAGGTCACCAGACCATGGTACCACCACTCATGGGCCTCCCCATCCAAGTGAAAAGTGGCAAAATTGATAGTCTTAGACTCTGTCATTGGGTTAAGATTGAAGTATGTATCAAGATTTTGTACCCATTCCTGAGCTGAGAATATCGGCTCGAAAGTAGGAATGTTTAGCTTTCTCACTTTCTTGATGAAATCCATGTTGTGAGTTTTCCCATTGCCCCTCTTTGCCTCTCGAGGTCTATTTCGATATTGGATTGAACAATAGTCTTGCAAACTCATGTGTATATGGAACTATGGTCCTAGTGCCAAGTATTCTCTCATGTACTCCCCGAATGGATCCTTTGGCACTACCTGTCCCTGACTTATCTGTCCTCCTACATGCCCTGGTTGTTCCAATGGTTTTCCTCCCTGGAACTATGGGTATAAAGGTCAGGGAATCCTCCCAGATGATGTGTAGGCTCGTAATGGTGAAAGTTATGTACTAGCTCTGCCCTGAGATCCACTGGAGCCACTAGCCCCACCTCTCCGGTGTCCTCTTGAACCACTCGCTACTCCTACAGGATTGGCACCTATAATTCTCATGCTATGATGGATCATAAGTGTATTGATGGCCATTTGTTGTATGGCGTGCATAAAGTCCCTCTGTCCTCTTGCTAGGTCATTCAACATGGCCTGCGTACTCTCAACATGTGTCTTGGGGCCTTTCCCCCTACCCTTTGGTGTCTCACACCTGTCACCCATAGTCCTCTCTATCTTTGCCTCTATGTCAGAGCTGATATTCTCTCTGCCCTCTAGCTCTGGCTCTGTATCATACCGATTGTGGAAGGGAGTATAGTCCCTTTTGTTCCTGTCTCTTCGGTCTTTTCTATAACCTCTGCGATACTGGATGTATTCGTCCCAAAAATTTCCTCGACCCTCTGGGTATTCTTCACCCATTCTTGTAATCATGGGTTCGTGAGAAGTACTTTCTTCACAAGATGGTAGGAAGAAACATCTGATACAACTGTAATGTTACTAACCTGACTAGTCAAGGAAATATTGCTAATCTCATGTGACCAAAATCTAATCTGATACACTTGGGGTTTATAGATGAATTTTAGATGTTTATGTGTATAATTGTTTGTTTACAACATATAAATGAGCATACATATAGTAAATGACACAAAAGACTGCAAACTATATATTATCATATCTCTGTCGAGTACAATGTCGAATGTGATTGAATAAAATAAATCACTCGGCTAGATCAATGCCAAAAGGATGTTGATTGGAATACAATAAGAAAAAATAATAATAATACCCGATAATAGACGAACATTGTGGGATCAATGGATGAGATCTAAGATATGCTGCAAGCTATGACAGCTCATACGACAACCACTGCAAGTCTGGAAAGTTCGCCCTGGTGGATAGACCTTTCAGATCGACCTGGAAACTGTCTCAAACAATGTGCCCTGTTGTAACTCTCAGTCCTTGTGACTGCTCGGCCCTCTACTAGTATGTCTAGACCCAGATGGATCCCCTTGGGGAAATGCGCCCCCTCTGCTACTAGAAAATTGTGCCCTAGTGATTCCACCGTCAGAATCAGTTGATATGTGTCTCAAACTGATGTCCCTGGCCTACTGTGAAATGAATCAGAAGTATTGATCCAGGTGGATATCGGTGGCCACCCACCTTTTCCAAATGGCTCAAAACAGTTTTCTGGCCATTTTGGCAATTTACTATTTTTAGCAGGTTTTAACTTTCGGGGCCATTTTGAGGGTCCAAATGAAGGTTTTTCGAGAT